>OX465122.1:8789244-8839177 GCA_949987565.1 Luidia sarsii
GTTAAGCTCAAATTAAAGTGAACCCAAAAAAGAATGAAGGTGTTTTTGTAGCCACGTGTATAAGTCAACACTGTCGGGTCGACGCCTATAGCTAGCCGCTGTTGTTGTCAATTTATGCAGTGTTTTTTTTGACCGAACAACGTGAAGAACAATTTAGAGGGAGAGAGGGAATGGGGGAAGAGAAGTTCGATTTGGACGTCCAGCCTGAGAGACTGGTTTATAAGAAAGAGGAGTAGAACACTAGGAAGTGGAGCTGCTACTTGCTTGAGAAAGCAGTACACGGAAAGTTGGTGACGTCATAGAGAACGGTAGAGCGAAAGAGACAGACAGACAGATAGAGGCAGGGAGAGTGGAGAGGGAGAGGGAAGAGACAGAGAGAGAGACGCAGAGAGTATAGACAGAAGCTGACACAGAGCTGAGAGAGAGGAGGGGAGAGAGAGAGAGAGGGGGTGAGAGAGCTAGAGACAGATGGGGAGAGGGAGAGAGAGGGTGAGTGAGAGAGAGAGAGAGAGAGAGAGGGTGAGAGAGAGAGAGAGGGTGAGAGAGACAGATGTCCCTCTCCCCCCTCTCTCTCTCTGTCTCTCTTTCCCTCGCCATCAGGTCGTAGAGGGCCTGACGTTTCTATCCTAGCAGGACCTTTCCCTGCCATCGAGAAAGGTCCTGCTAGGATCGAAACATCTAACGCCTCCTTGAAAGAAATAGGGCATTTTTCTTTCCTGGTCTGCCCGATAACCCCCTGCTAGAGCTATACTATTTTTGGGGATTAGGCGCTTAGGCAGGGATAAGGGTTTAGACAAAACTTCTGACGCCGCTGTTTATTTTTGGGGTGAAGGGGTGGGCTCTGAAAAGAAGGGGATTAGCCAGGGGATATCTTTCTGGGTGGGGTGGTGTTCCAGATATACCATGGAGGTTATACCTGGGCTCGTTTTGGGTTAAGGTGGGCTGATTTCCTGTCCTGTCCTGCCCTGCCTTCCCCTGTCCTGCCCTGCCCTGCCCTTCCCTGCCCTGCCCTGCCCTGCCCTGCCCTGCCCTGCCCTGCCCTGCCCTGCCCCTGCCATGCCCTGTCCTGTCCTGTCCTGTCCTGTCCTGCCCTGCCCTGCCCTGTCCTGCCCTGCCCTGCCCTGCCCTGTCCTGCCCTGCCCTGCCCTTCCCTGCCCTTCCCTGCCCTGCCCTGCCCTGCCCTGCCCTGCCCTGCCCTGCCCTGTCCTGCCCAGCCCTGCCCTGCCCTGCCCTGCCCTGCCCTGCCCTGCCATGCCCTGCCCTGCTCTGCCCTGCCCTGCCCTGCCCTGCCCTGCCCTGCCATGCCCTGCCCTGCTCTGCCCTGCCCTGCCCTGCCCTGCCCTGCCCTGCCCTGCCCTGCCTAGACCTGCCCTGCCCTGCCCTGCCTGTAAACCAAGCTATCAAACACGTGGAGTTTGAAAGAGGTGTACAGCACATCAAGCGTCCAAGCTGATCTGTCAACGGACGGGTCGTTTGCAGTTCTGAGTTCAGTGTGGAAAGTATTCCAACGTGATCAGTTGAGAACGATCGACTTCCCCAGGAGTAACTGTGTCGTGAGCGTAGGGTGTGTACTGGGTGGTAGGACTAGGACAGGAGTCAACTCATGTTGCACCAGTTACCGGGGAAAAAATAATTTCGCTTCGCGACGCGCTTACGCACTCCATGAGTCATCTCCATGGGGCATCACGCGCTTAGACGTGAGGCGTCGGACGCTGCGTAGTCTTACTACAGGGAAAGCCCACAATCTTAATGTATGGTCGGCCGATAGGGCAAAACTGAAAAGACAACCGTCAAATTCAAGGTCACTCGTCCACAACAAATCCCACACTGATAAGGCAACATCGAAAACTCTTTAAGATTTTCGTTGTCTATTAGTTTGAGGAGTAATCGGGTTGTCTTTTTCTTGCCGTATCGGCCGGCCATACCTCTTTTACACCCAAAGGGTATTCTGACCGAACCCACCCAACCCGAACGCCCCCCTCCTAGGACAAAACCACACCCAGTACCCCCTGCCCGGACCGGATCCAGACCCTATTAACCCAGTTTGTTGACTTCCTGGTCTGATTAGCGACCTCCCCCCTCCAAAAAAAAAAAAAAAAAAAAAAAACCTGATTACACACTGTGTTTACATCGCACGGCTGGATACTGGCGACTGTGCTAATGGGTCTACCAGACTATTCCAAGAGAGATTTTTCCTGAAGCTGTGACGGCCATTTTTGTTGGCGCTTGTACGTGAACGTCCGGTCTGGTCAGCATTTTATGTGTGTTTTGGACCATGTCAGAGGTCATTGGTTGTGGCTTGTTAGTGCTGTAGTCTACGAGCCTGT
Organism: Luidia sarsii; assembly: GCA_949987565.1. Lineage (NCBI taxonomy): Eukaryota > Metazoa > Echinodermata > Asteroidea > Paxillosida > Luidiidae > Luidia > Luidia sarsii. The sequence goes on from OX465122.1 coordinate 8,791,572, forward strand.
GCAGACTGGTTGTAGCAATAGATTTGGGTGGGGTCTTTTCTCGTAGGTAAGAATGTCATTCAAATTTTTCAATGAGGGTTTTGCCTTGTAGTTCTCAGCACTGTGTGCTCAGTGCTTTGCCCCGATATCCAGCCCTTAGGTGTAACGTACCAGCTCTCTACCACCTGAGCTATCCAGTCCTTAGGTGTAACGTACCAGCGCTCTATCACCTGAGCTATCCAGCCCTTAGGTGTAACGTACCAGCGCTCTACCACCTGAGCTATCCAGCCCTTGGGTGTAACGTACCGTACCAGCGCTCTACCACCTGAGCTATCCAGCCCTTAGGTGTAACGTACCAGCGCTCTACCACCTGGGCTATCCAGCCCTTATGTTTAACGTACCAGCGCTCTACCACCTGAGCTATCCAGTCCTTAGGTGTAACGTACCAGCGCTCTACCACCTGAGCTATCCAGCCCATAGGTGTAACGTACCAGCTCTCTACCACCTGAGCTATCCAGCCCTTAGGTGTAACGTACCAGCACTCTTCCACCTGAGCTATCCAGCCCTCAGGTGTAACGTACCAGCACTCTTCCACCTGAGCTATCCAGCCCTTAGGTGTAACGTACCAGCGCTCTACCACCTGAGCTATCCAGCCCTTAGGTGTAACGTACCAGCGCTCTACCACCTGAGCTATCCAGCCCTTAGGTACAACGCACCAGCGCTCTACCACGAAAACCCGTCGCGTTGCTGGCAATCACCCACATACTCCCTTGACGATTTCTTATCAAAACCTGACCGAGTATTGGGCAAACCCCCAAACTTTTTTTTCTTTTTGTTTGTATACCGAGCGTCTTTACAATAGTGCTCGCACGGGATTCGGTTCGTCACCACCCGCTTCCGGGATAAGAGTCGACCATCGACAAGGAAAATCCCACAAGGTTGAGAAAGAAAGGGCGATCCCGACAGAGAAAGCCATTTTACTGAATCCACAATCGACCCTCCCAAACCAGTTTTTATGTCCCACTCTGAGAACAAGGGACTCGGTCAATATTGTCTTAAGCTTCATTGTTCTTCCTCGGAAGAACTGCACCCGAATGTGTGAGTTTTTGTTTGTTTCCATAAAAAAACTAAGGTTAAGATTCGGTGCGTTTGTGCGGTGAGGGACTTTCTTGAAAACGCGCCAAGAAAAAATTGACATTTTCTGAAGAGGTTTTTTATTGTGTGTGCGTTGCGAGTGCGTATAGTAATTTGAGGGTTGAGTTCAGTGTGTGAGTAGCGATTGTTCTTTCTTTCTTGATCTCAAGGCTCAGGGGGAAAGGGCAAGAGACTTGTGGGAGACTTTCTGAGAACGTAGCAGCGGGGAGCATTCTTTTTAACTGACGTGGGCTCTCTCTCTCTCTCCCTCACTCTCTTTTCCTTCAACCCTTCCCTCGATATTTAGCCTGAGTGACTTTTTACCGAAGCTCATGACTTTGAAAATCCGGTCGCGCGCGGGGGGAGACTGAATAAACGCCGCTGGATAGTGGACAAGGCACTCACGAGTCCCGACAGAAATCGTGAATGGAGTAAAGAGAGAGGGAGAGAGAGAGAGGGAGAGGGAGAGAAAGACAGAGAGGGGAGGGACTGGGACTGGGAGAGACAGAAAGAGAGACAGAGAAGGGGAGAGACATAGAGGGAGGAACTGAGAGAGACAGGCAGAGAGACAGAGAGGGGAGGTACTGAGAGAGAGACAGGGAGACAGAGGAGAGAGACAGACAGAGAGACAGAGATGGTAGGTACTGAGAGAGAGAGAGACAGAGAGACAGAGAAGGAGAGAGACAGACAGAGAGACAGAGAAGGGGAGCGACAGGATGGGGAGGGACTGCTAGAGACAGGCAGAGAGACAGAGAAGGGGAGAGACAGACAGAGAGAAGAGGTACTGAGAGGCAGACAGAGACGGGAGAGGGAGGCAGAGACAGAAGTGGGAAAGAAGGGGATGGATAGACATTGCGAGACAGAGAGGGACCGAGAGAGTCAGAGAAACACAGGGACGAGGGAGAGATAGAGAGACTGGGAGACAGACAGAGACAGGAAGGTATTGAAAGACAGAAAGAGAGAGGGGAGAAACATGGTGGGACAGGGAGAGATGAGAGAGGGGGAGAGAGGGAGAGAAGGAGAGAAAGACAGAGAGAGAGAGAACGACAGAGAGAGGGAGAGAAAGACAGATAGAGAGAGAGAGAGGAGAGAGAGAACGGCAGAGAGGGGGAGAGAAAGATAGAGAGAGAGAGGGGAGAGAGAGAACGGCAGAGAGGGGGAGAGAAAGAGAGAGAGGAGGTTTTTCCCCTCATACCACTGTCCTCCTTCCGAGGTTTTTTTTTTTACCCACACTGCACGGGAAATCCCGCGTGACTTCAGCGGCTTTGGGGAGGCTTGGAGTGCCGCAAGACTCTTGTCAGTCAACCCTGCCATGCCAATCAAGATACACTCGGCCGCCGCGAGAAGTGTCAGTCAACGCGCGACTGGCACCTCTGCCTTGCATCGACCCGAGACAATAAGATAAAGACCGCTTTGAATTGACAGACCGCGCCACGGGACAATGTTGTCGATAGCGGAGCTGGCGGGGCAACCGCAGCGGGGCCTGCGCGTCCCCAGCCCCCACTGGCCCTCCTGCCAATTTACGGTCGTGGCTACCCCCCCTAAAAAAAACCCTCTCACACTATCAATGATATCTTAGGCTTTGGGCAAAGTCTTTTTTTGCCCTTGTTGGAGGTCCGTGATTGATTTGTGACCATCATAATACAACCAGTGGGGGGTTAATGGACCAAAAAATGTTAATGATAATAATGATATATTGTAGTTAGTGCCAAAGCTATTAACAAGGAGAATAAGAAACGGTTAACATTATCATTAAAATACAAGATATTATTACAGTAAAAATAGTAAGTACAAGAATATTCATGAAGTGTACAATACAAGTAGTAATTTGGCGGAATACTAAGATTTAAACATTAGTAGGATACAAGATATTACAATAGAAATAGTAAGTACAACTTGATTCAAGAAGTGTACAAAACTACAATACAAATAATAGTAATTTGGCGGAATAAAATACTTGGAATTTGGAAGGTATTTCATATAAATGGCAAGAAAAGGAACAAATAGAATATCTTCAATACGCTGTGCGAATGATCAACTATTTGTTGATGTTTGAGTGAAGATTTCTCGAGAAGGACAGCATCCCAGACCGTAAGATTTCAACATGAGGATTCTATCATGACCATCTACAAACTGTGTCAATTAGAAAATGGAAGGAAATCTGTGGACATCGATGTTTCCCGATCTTCCCAATGTTGTATAGACCGATTGCTCGACCAATGTTTACATGCCATCACCTGAGTTTTATAGCGGGTATCTTTGCATCTAACTTGGTGCAGAACAGGAGTGGAAATGAGCAAAGAAGACTTTCATATTGTCCACAGTCTTCTCTGTACATTTCCATCGCTGCTCTGTGCCAAATGAGATGCCAAAATGCCCACTATAAGTCAGGTGATGGCATTGTAAATACACAGTGGTAGCGCAGTCGGTTCTATTCAAGATGGCCGCTTTGATAAACCACGGCACTGAGTCTGCGCCGGCAAAGCGCGCGCGCACCCGTTGCTATGGCTGAGTGACGTCAGCCGCGTTCGGGACGCATCGCCCCGTTACACAGACGCAAAGAGACAGTTCCTGGTAACGGATAGATACTTGCGTCCGGTGCATTTCGCACGCTTGGCTAAGCCAACTGGGGGGAAAAAACAAATACAAGAACGACCAGACACTCGTCTGACGAGCCTAGCACGAGCGTCACTTCACTTCCCCGGATAATCCCTGTTAAATCCTTGAGGAATGCGGCGTTGAAGTTCAACGGATCAACGCCTGATTTTATATTTATTTTACCCAAGCCAAGACGAGAATAGGATTTCTGTCCAATGCCCTATGGTCTGAGAATCCGATCGGAATGCCTAGATCTATAGCACAAAACAGGGGAAAGAGAGAATCCCCAAAAGGTTCCATCTGTGAAGAGGATTTTATGTGGATGGGGGAGAGGTGGAGCTCATACCATCAGCTGGTTTTGATTCTAAACGGCTCGATAAAGTCAGCGAGATTTGCGGGATCGGTTGCAGAAATGCCTCCGGGTGATTGCGGAATCTTTTTAGGGGGTGTGCAGCGTGCTGGGAGCTTAGGGGTTTGTTTGCGTCGAGGGGGTACGGACGGCCAAAAGGGGCAAAAATAGGAGAACCGTTAAATTGGAGCTTAATCGTCAAAGTAAGGGACAGCATCCCAAAATAATGATTAAAAGAAGAAGGAGATCGACGCTTCTGCCACACTTATAGTTATACTGTGTATATCAGTCTTGGTCTCGGTCTCTGCCTCTGCCTCTGCCTCTGCCTCTTCCCCTGTCCCTCCCCCTCCCCCTGCCCCAGCCTCTGCCTCTGCCCCTGCCCCTGCCCCTGCCTCTGCCCCTGCCCCTGCCTCTGCCTCTGCCTCTGCCTCTGCCTCTGCCTCTGCCTCTGCCTCTGTCTCTGTCTCTGCCTCTTCCTCTGCCTCTGCCCCTGCCCCTGCCCCTGCCTCTGCCTCTGCCCCTGCCTCTGTCTCTGCCTCTGCCTCTTCCCCTGCCCCAGCCTCTGCCTCTGCCCCTGCCCCTGCCTCTGCCTTTGCCCCAGCCTCTGCCTCTGCCTCGACCTCGGTCGAGCCGTTGGCTCTGGAAGCATCGAAGACACAGCCCTTAACAAGAGTGCAGTGACTCGGTCAATTCCTCCACGCGAAGCAGTTTGGGTTCAAGACTAAAAAAGTAAACCAACGCATTTTTCCTTTCACTTTCAGCCTTCTTTTTGTTCACAGAAACATAGTTATGGTAGTTACAGGTCGAAAGAAAAACAAAGCATTGTGCCTGTATCAAGCGGTAACCACAACGTCACTCCCACTTTTGTGTGTGTGGAAGAATGCTATTATTTTCTCTCTTCTCTGAACTTCTGATGGACGTGGATATTTTTGTGGTAGAAGTGTGTGAACAGCAATGGGGAATTTGCGCTTTCAGGAGCGCTGGAGATTGGCGTACCCACGACAAACCCGAAAAATGATTTCGGTTTGATATCGAACGAGGGTTTTTGTGAGTGGGTTTTCCCTCTTTTTTTTTTTGTAGGATGGTTGGGGGGAGGTGTGACGGTCTCGTATGATATATTTTGTTTGCCCCTCGCCGTTTTTTTGTCCTCTGGGGACATTACGAGGCTTCTAGCGGTGCTGGAGTGGTTTAAGCCGCTACGACAATGGCCCGGACAAGGAGTCTCTCGTCGGATTTGCCGGCCAACTGACAAACGATTGGAATTGGGGGAAAGAGGTTGGGAACTGAAAAGGAGGTGGGGAGAAGTGTAGTTTTGTTGCTTCTCTCTGTCTCTGTGTCTGTCTGTCTCTCTCTCTCCCTCTCCCTCCCTCTCTCTCCCTCTCTCTCCCTCTCTCTCCCTCTCTCTCTCTTTCTCTCTCCCTCTCTCTCTCTCTTCTCTTTCTCTCTCTCTCTCTCCATCTCTCTCTTTCTCTCTCTAACTCTCTCTCACCCCCCCCCCTCTCTCTCTCTCTCTCTCTCTCCCTCTCTCTTTCTCTCTCTCTCTCTCTCTCCCCTCTCTCTCTCTCTCTCTCCATCTCTCTCTCTCTCTAACGCCCTCTCTCTCTCCCTCTCTCCCCCCCCCTCTCTCTCTCTCTCTCTCTCCCTCTCTCTCTCCCTCTCTCTCTATCCCCCCTCTCTCTCTTCTCTCTCTCTGTCCTTCTCTCTCTGTTTCTGCCTCTCACTGTTTCTGCCTCTCACTGTCTGTCTTTGCGTTTGCCTGCATGTCCCTCTCCCCTCCTCGACTCTCTGTCTGTCTGCCCCTCTCTCTGTCTGTCTGTCTGTCTGTCTGTCCGTCTCTCTCTCCCACCCCTCTCCCTCTCCCTCTCTCTCTCTCTCTCTTTTCACCTTTCTTCCTTTTCTTCCAGAGGTGGATAAAAGGGAAACCCTGAGATTTGAGGTGTTCGGTGAAAGGTTTTTTTTGAGAGAGAGTTGGGAGTCCCGCTGAGATTTCTTTGTAAAATGGTCGGTTTGTGTGGATTTGGAACTGGGGACCGTCCTGTGGGACGACCAGAGGGCTTACAACTGGGAGAGGGAGATTAATCACCGCTTTTCTAGCTGGTAGTCGCACTAAAGGGCATGGGTTGTTAGAGGGGAGGGTAACTTATGAGCCCGCGTTCGAGGGTGCCCTGTCTTGTCTTCGACTTGGGGGTAGTCCCATGGTAGTTCAGGAGTTGCTTTTACTTTAGAGAGAGAGGAGGAGAGAGAGGAGGAGGAGATGGGAACGCAGATAGAGACAACTAGAGACACTGACATATGGAGGCAAGGCAGAGAGACCTGAGTGAGGGAGAGAGAGAGAGAAAGAAAGAGAGAGAGAGAGAGAGAGAGACCAAAAAAAGAGAGAGAACAGGGACGTGAAATCGGAGAAACGAGAAAGACAGCAACGCGCTCTCTTTTCACCCCCCCCCTCCCCCCGAATCAGAAAAGGAAAATGACTGACAGTTAGTCACGCCAAGTTTCGGGGGAGAAAGAGAAAAGAGGACAGAACTCGGTTATAGATGAAGGGGGGCTTTGGGCACGACGGGTCCATGGATCATACTGCTTGTGGTGGCAGAGGTCAGTTCTCGGATTTCGTTCGGTCGGAGTGGGGGGGGGGGGGTTGGGGGGAGTGCAAGTGTACTTTCACTCACCTCTGTGCGGGAGGTTTCAGCAAGCGATTTTGTTTTCTTTTTCTTTTTTACTTGCTAGGGATTGACGCTTGTCAAAACGTCATGTAGCGAAGGGGCCGGTGTATACTGTGTAGTGTTTCCATTTCTGAGGCTTAATCATTATTATTTGAAGAAAAAAACATTCTCAAGTCACTACAGACCTGGAATATGGAAGATTACACATCGTAGTTGGTCATCGGGTCATTGGCTGTTGGACGAGTAGTCGACTAGTCTGGCCGACGACTAACCGACTTTTGAAAATCAGTAGTCGCCTAGAACCAGTCAAAACCCCGTGTAGCCAGTGTTAACTGTGGAGTGTTTCCGTTTCTGAGGCTTAATTATTAATTACATGGAAAGATTACGCATCGAAGTCGGCTGATCAGTTCATTGGCTGTTGGAGGCGGCCATACTAGTCGACTTGTCGCGACTAAAAGACCGGCGATTAACCGACTTTTGGAAATCAATAGTCGCCTAGCACTAATCAAAACCTCATGTAGCGAACGGGCGAGTTTAAAACTACTAGTTTTATGTAGTTTTTTTAGGTTTCGTTAGAGGCGGTTAGATTAGTCGACTAGTCGACTCATCGTGTCTATCACAGCAACGATTAACCGACTTTTGAATTTAGATATTCGCCTTTCAAAAGTCATAAGCTGGGGGGGTTTTAAGGGAGGGAGGGAGAGGGTGCAATTTAACTGGGTCGCTGTGATGGGGAGGGGCAAGGGTGAACGTTCGAACGAAGAGCCTTCGTAAATAACCTGGCTTGAACCTCTGTCTCCCCCCCCGCCATCACCGATTCCCGAAATCCCAACTCCTAAATCTCACCTGTAGTCCTCTACCCTCTCCTCAGACAAACACCAAACCACATTCCACGAGGCGGAATACCACCTCCCCCACATAGGTGTGTGTGTGATTTACTTCCATCATGTCCCTCGCTGTGACATCTTGACAAATTGCCTAGCACCCCGACTGCCTCCCTCCCAACCTGCACCGAACCAGCCCCAACTCTCCTTCAACACGAGAGCCGAGGGCCAGGGACAGTCGACCCTTTCCCCTACCCCCTCTGTCTTCTGTCTCTGTCCTCTCTCTCTCTCTCTGCTCTCTTCATCTACTTTCTGTCTCTCTTCCTCTATCTCCTATCTTTCTCTCTCCTCTATTTCTCTCCTCTCTCTCTCTTCCTCTATCTGCTATCTTTCTCTCCCCTCTCTTTCTTTTCTCCCTCTCTCTCTCCTATCTTTCTCTCTCCTCTCTTTCTCTCCTCTCTCTGTCGTCCTCTATCTCCCGTCCTATCTTACTCTCTCTACTCTCTCTCCCCCTCTCCCCCTACCTCTCGCTCCATTCTCTCCACTATCTCCCCATCTCTATCTCGCTCACCCCTTCCGTTTCTCTTCATTTTTCTCTCTGCATGTTTGTCTGTCCCTCATGCTCTCTCTCAATCGCTCTCTGTCCCCTCTCCTTGTCTCTTTGTCCCTCTCTGTCTCTCTGTGTCTCTGTCTCTCTGTCTCTCTGTTTTCTCTGTCTCTCTGTCTCTCTGTCTCCCTGTTTCTCTCTCTCTGTCTCTCTGTTTCTCTGTCTGTCCCTCTCTCTCGCTGTCACTCAGTCTCTCTGTCTCTCTGTCTCTCTGTCTCTCTGTCTCTCTGCCTCTCTGCCTCTCTGCCTCTCTGCCTCTCTGCCTCTCTGTCTCTCTGTCTCTCTGTCTCTCTGTCTCTCTGTCTCTCTGTCTCTCTGCCTCTCTGTCTCTCTGCCTCTCTGCCTCTCTGCCTCTCTGCCTCTCTGCCTCTCTGTCTCTCTGTCTCTCTGCCTCTCTGTCTCTCTCTCTCTCTCTGTCTTTCTCTCTCTCTGTCTCTCTGTCTCTCTCTCTCTGTCTCTCTCTCTGTCTCTCTCTCTCTCTCTCTCTCTGTCTCTGTCTCTCTCTCTCTCTCTGTCTCTCTCTCTCTCTCTCTGTCTCTCTCTGTCTCTCTCTCTCTCTGTCTCTCTGTCTCTCTCTCTCTCTGTCTCTCTCTCTCTCTCTGTCTCTCTCTCTCTCTCTGTCTCTCTGTCTCTCTCTCTCTCTGTCTCTCTGTCTCTCTCTCTCTCTCTCTCTCTCTCTCTCTCTCTCTCTCTCTCTCTCTCTGTCTCTCTCTCTCTCTCTCTCTCTGTCTCTCTCTCTCTCTCTCTCTGTCTCTCTCTCTCTCTCTCTCTCTCTGTCTCTCTGTCTCTCTGTCTACTAGTCTGAATCCAGCGGTTCCCACCTGGATAGTTCCCCGGCCCAGTATCAATCTCTTCCCCGGTATTACGAACGCAGACAGACTGCCCGCGGTGTCAGTCAATTTTATGTCATAATAAAAAGTATTTATAGGCCTAACCATCGTTCTGAACTTCCCGATCCTTTCAAAAGTTCGCCACTGATTGACAGCCTGTTTGTCCGATTTTTGTCCTCAAGGGAAAGAGATATGAGTTGTGGAAAGTCACCAGGTTCTTTCTTTCTGTATACCCAACCTTTTTCCCCCCTTTCTTTCAAATTCGGCCGACCCCACAAAACGGTCTTTCTGCAAATGCGAATCCATGGCTGCCATCTTTCGGTCTTCAACGATGATAATTGGTTGCGACCAACTCGAAGGTCTGGTTTTGCGTGGGAGTCATGGCAACTACTGGTTCCCCGCACCAACACTCGGATACAGTGTAACCGCGCCGGGTACCATCTTTCTTTAGCAGAGTCTTAGCGGTAACCAACTGACAAAAGGGACTGGTTCCCTGCACCCAACACTCGATAGAGTGTAACCGTGGACGGGCACCAACTTTCTTTAACAGAGTCTCAGCGGAAACAAAATGACAAAATGGCTACTGGTCATGGGCTCATGCTACTGGTTCCTGCACCCAACATCGAGTGTAACCGTGGTCGGGGACCAACTTTCTTGTAACTGTGGCGGAACCAAGCAACCATCTTTCTTTAGCAGATTCTTAGGCGGAAACTAAAATGACAAAATGGAGTCTTGGCTACTGGTTCCCTGCACCTAACATTGGATACAGTGTAACCGAAGCGGGAACCAACTTTCTTTAGCAGATTAAAATAATGACAAAATGGAGTCTTGGCTACTGGTTCACTGAACCCAACACTCGATACAGTGTAAGGGCACCAACTTTCTTTAGCAGATTAAAATAATGACAAAATGGAGTCTTGGCTACTGGTTCCCTGCACCCAACACTCGATACAGTGTAAGGGCACCAACTTTCTTTAGCAGGTTTAAATAATGACAAAATGGAGTCATGGCTGCTGGTTCCCTGCACTCAACATTGGATACAGTGTAACTGTGGGCGGGCACCAACTTTCTTTAGCACAAGCAAACTGACAAAAGATATCTCTCTTCTTTTCTCGCTCGTTCTCGTAGGTTGCGTTGACGAGAGCGGGAAAAACCGAAGTCAAGCGGGCGGTGATCTGCGCATGCGCCGTCGTCTTGACGACGCTGATCCTGGTGGCGGGCACGCTGGGCGCCATTGCCGTGTGGCTGTCCTTCGCCGACCACCACGGCTACCCCCACGACCACAGCCACGGCCACGGCAGTCTGCTGACGGGCGGTTCGGGCACGTCTCCGGCCGGCGGCAAGATCGACGACGGCGGGCTGTGGCCGCTCGGCGGAGGAGGCGGCGGCGGCCAGACCGGAGTCACCGAGTCGATCACGGACATGCCTGGCGCCTCCACCCGCGACGGCGACATCCTCATAGACGGCAACGAGCGGCCGCGTCCCACCGAGGCGTCGGGGCGCCAGACCGCCGCCCCGACAGCGCCCTCCAGCGTCGGGGACCCCTTCGACTCCTCGTGGGAGAGCTACCCGGCCCCGTTCTCCCACTTCTCCGAGACGGACCCGGAGCCGGAGGAGTCGTCCGACTACGAGGTGCTGCCCAGCGATCCGTCCTACGACTCGGACGCCGGGTCCGGGTCAGGGGACCGGCCGGACCAGGAGGAGGACGGGGACGAGGTTGAGGAGGACTACCGCGAGATCCCGTACAAGTCGTCGGGCGTCTCCTACTACTACTCGTCCTTGTTCCCGGAGGAGTCGTACGACTCGGAGTACGAGCCCGGCAGCGTGGATGACGAGGACGAGGACTGGGACTGGGACGACGTGTCCGGCTCCGGGTCCGGTGACACCGAGACCAGCGGGGTGAGTTGGGCAGTCGGCCGGGCGGTGTGCGAGCATTTCTAGCTGCAGGTGCTGCAGATGCTTCAGGTGCTGTTGGTGGTGTTGCTGGTTTTGTGGTTGTTGTTGTTGCTGTTGTTGTTGTTGTTGTTGCTGTTGTTGTTGCTGTTGCTTTTGCTGCTGTTATTGTTGTTGCTGTTGCTATTGTTGTTGCTGTTGCTGTTGTTGCTGCTGTTGTTGCTGTTACTGCTGTTGTTGCTGTTGTTGTTGCTGTTGCTGTTGCTTTTGCTGCTGCTATTGTTGTTGCTGTTGCTATTGTTGTTGCTGTTGCTATTGTTGTTGCTGTTGCTGTTGCTTTTGCTGCTGCTATTGTTGTTGCTGTTGCTGCTGCTGTTGCTGTTGCTGCTGCTATTGTTGTTGCTGTTGCTATTGTTGTTGATGTTGCTGTTGCTTTTGCTGCTGCTATTGCTGTTGCTGTTGCTGTTGTTGCTGTTGCTGTTGCTGCTGTTGCTGTTGTTGTTGCTGTTGCTGTTGTTGCTGTTGCTGCTGTTGCTGTTACTGTTGTTGTTGTTGTTGCTGTTGCTTTTGCTGCTGCTATTGTTGTTGCTGTTGCTGCTGCTGCTGCTGCTTCTGCTGCTGTTGCTGATGCTATTGCTAGTTTTACCATTGAAACGTCTGGCCCTTTTAAATTCTATAAGATGCAATGAAAAGCCGCCAGAAAAAGACCTGAAACCAGATATAGAACCAAAGCCTGGGTTTCTTTTAGGACAGAGGTCGTTCTCTACGTCACCGAAGCTTTAACATAAAGCAACTTCGACAAAGGATGACAACCTGTCTCTTATCTGGTTTGCAGGACAACTTGGATCACGGTTTTCAGGACACCTTCACGACGGACGATGAGAAGCGTCCCGTGCTCAAAACCCCACAGGAGTTCACCATGGTCCGGTACCCTGTGCCCGTCACCAACTACCGCACGCTCTGCATATCGGTGAGCACCTCGGCCGTCGGCAGGGAGCCCGACGAGGGGGGGGGGGGGCGTGCATACCCAGCACGATTTGAGGGTGTCAAACGGCGCCCTCTATCGTTGGTTTAACAGTGGTGTTTGTTCAGATTTTATTCCCCAAAAAAATTTGCACGATCTCCTAATGGTTTCTCTTCGTAAATATCTTAATTCTTCATGAATATGAAATTCTTTATGAATATCTTCACGAATATCTTCATGAATATCTGCATGAATGTTTTTATGATTATCTTCATGAATATCTTTATAAATTTCTTCATGGTTATCTTCATAAATGTCTGCATGATTATACTTTTATGAATATTTTCATGAATATCTTCATGAACATCTTCATAGATATCTTCATAGATATCTTCATGAATATATGCATAAATATCTTCATAAATATATGAATGATTATCTTCGTGAATATCTTCATGAATAATCTCCATGATTATCTTCATGATTATTCTCATGATTGTCTTCATGAATATCTTCATGAATATCTGCATAAATATCTGCATAAATATCTTTATAATATCTTCAGGGTTATCTTCATGAATGTCTTCATGATTATACTTTTCATGAATATCTTCATGGATATCTTCATGAATATATGCATGAATACCTTCATGAATATCTTCATGAATATATGCATAAATACCTTCATGAATATATGCATGAAAATCTTAATGATTATCTTCATGATTATCTTTATAATATCTTTAGGGTTATCTTCATGAATGTCTTTATGATTATACTTTTCATGAATATTTTCATAAATATCTTGTTATCTTCATGATTATCTTTATGAATATCTTCATGGATATCTTCATGAATATATGCATAAATACCTTCATGAATATATGCAGGAAAATCTTAATGATTATCTTCGTGAATATCTTTATAATATCTTCAGAGTTATCTTTATGAATGTCTTTATGGTTATACTTTTCATGAATATTTTCATAAATATCTTCATGATTATCTTTATGAATATCTTCATGGATATCTTCATGAATATATGCATTAATACCTTCATGAATATATGCATGAAAATCTTCATTAATATATGCATGAAAATCTTCATGAATAATGCATGAAAATCTTAATGAATTTCTTCACGAGTGCCTCATTGTATTAGACCCCCTCATGAATATGCATTCGGTATGCTAATTCCCACCAATCAGGACACCTGCACCATCTGCTACATGAAGGGTCAGCAGCGGGTGGAGGTCATTGAGACGGACCTCCAGATGCAGCCCAAGAAGCTCACCGTCCTCCGCAAGACGGACGGCACCAAGGTCTTCACCCTCATCCGCGACGAGAGACAGGTGAGAGTCGAGAGGGGACGAGGAAAGTACCCCCCGGCAGACTGTCCTGTCAGTCGGCCGCTAGCTCGGGCCTTCCTGGCCCCTTAACGGTTCAGAGCAAGGGGCAGGGGTTGCTTTTCGCTCTAAGAATCTCAGAGGTTGAAGGGTCTGAGGTTTTGATCCTATCAGGACCTTTCTCAAAGGTTAGAGGGCCTGACGTTTCGGTCCTAGCAGGACCTTTTCTCAAAGGTTAGAGGGCCTGACGTTTCGATCCTAGCAGGACCTTTTCTCAAAGGTTAGAGGGCCTGACGTTTTGATCCTAGCAGGACCTTTCTCAAAGGTTAGAGGGCCTGATGTTTCGATCCTAGCAGGACCTTTTCTCAAAGGTTAGAGGGCCTGGCGTTTCGATCCTAGCAGGACCTTTCTCAAATGCTAAAGGGCCTGATGTTTCGATCCTAGCAGGACCTTTCTCAAAGGTTAGAGGGCCTGACGTTTTGATCCTAGCAGGACCTTTCTCAAAGGCTAAAGGGCCTGGTGTTTCGATCCTAGCAGGACCTTTCTCAAAGGTTAGAGGGCCTGACGTTTCGATCCTAGCAGGACCTTTCTCAAAGTTCTCATTAGAGGGCCTGACGTTTCGATCCTAGCAGGACCTTTCTCGAAGGTTAGAGGGCCTGACGTTTCGGTCCTAGCAGGACCTCTCTCAAAGGTTAGAGGGCCTGGTGTTTCGATCCTAGCAGGCCGTCCTAATGTTTGACAACATTTTTTTTTTTTTTTTACTTCTCGCGCCAAGGTATTTTTTTAAGATTGAGGGCTGTGGGTTGTTCTTGGGCATTGAGTATCACCGGGAAGCGTTCTTCACCCCCCCCCCCCCCTGTCGGTCTTTGAAGATGAAGATGAACTTCTTCTCTGACTGGATTCCCTTGCTTTCTCTTCCAGGGCTACCGGGCCATCCTTCTCGAGGGGAGCGGTCTGTGTCTACTCACGAGGCTGGAGGACACTGCCAATCTGGTGAGTAGCCGCTACTGGCCGCTGGGCTTGTACTCCATCGAGTCACGAAACATCGAGTTTCGAGTCTGAACAACTTTTGACGAGCCGACAATATTGAGTGTGTATTTCTGCTTGGAAATTAACTTGCGTTCCACTTCTTCGTCTCTCCCTCTTTCTCCACCACCACCTCCCCTCCCTCTTGGCCTTCTACCCTCCTCCCCCTTCCTCCTCCTCACCATCCTCCTACTTTCTACACATCCCCTTTCTCCACCTCCTGTACTCATTTTCATCCTCCCCTCTTTCCTTCCTCCTCGTCCTCCTTGTCATCTTTCTCATCCTAATCCTCCTACTCTTCTTCTTCCTAATCTTCCTTCTCTTCTTCCTCCTCATCCTCTTCTCCTGTCATAAATTCCTTCCCCTCCCTCCCTACTTCACCTCTTCCTTCTCCCCCTTCTCCTCCCCTTGTCCTCATCATCCTCCTTCTCCCCTTCTCCTCCTGCTACTCTCCCATGCTCTTCATCCTGCTCCCATCCTCCCTATTCCCCCTCTTCCTCCTTCCGACTCCTCATCCTTCCCTAATCCTCCTCATCCTCCTCCCCTCCCCTTCTCCTCCTCCTTCTCCCCCTTCTCCTCTTCCACCTTCCTATTCCTCCTGCCCCTCCTCCTCTCTCCTCCCCTCCTCCTCCTTCTCCTCCTCTTTCCCCTCTTCCTCCTTCCCCACTACTTCTCCTTCCCCTCCTACTCCCCTACTGCTCCTCCTCATCCACCCTCCTCCTTCCCCTCTTCCTCCTCCTTCTCCTCTTCCACCTTCCTACTCCTCTTGCCCCTCCTCCTCCTATACTCCTCCTCCTCTCTCCTCCCCTCCTCCTCCTCCTCCTCCATCACCAACCAACCCTTCCCCAGGATCTGACCTACAACTCCGCCTCACCGATCACGGAGCGTCTCCGAGTCACCCTTCCTGTGGAGCTTCCCGAGCCGCTCCTCCTCCAGATCGGCGGTCCCATCATGGAGGCCTGTAGTCAGGTGCCCGTCTTCTGGGCCCAGCAGATCGGCGGCGGGGCCGGCGGCGGCGGCGGCCCGACCGCCGGCGGCGACGGCGCCACCTTCCTGCCGCGGCTGCGGCGCAGCGGCGGGAGCCCGCCCTCAAGAGGCCAAAGCCCGCCCTCAAGAGGCGGGGAGCTCACCCTGGCCGATGGCATCCATTTCCAGTGCTGCTGGTGCGCAGAAGCGGACGACCCTTGCCCCTGCGCATGCGGGCGTTTCTAACCAACTCTCCTTTACTGTATAATTTATAACCTTGTTTTTTATACTGTACCACCCGTAGACTCGGGCTCTCGCTCTCTCTCTCTCTCTATGTCTCTCTCTGTCTCTGTTTCTGTCTCTGTCTTTCTCTCTGTCTCTGTCTTTCTGTCTCTCTCTGTCTCTCTCTCCCTCTCCTCTCCTTCTCCTCTCCCTCTCCGTCTTTCTCTCTCTCTATCCCTCTCTTATCCCTCTCCTCTCCCTCTCCTCTCCCTCTCTCTCTCTCTCTCTCTCTCTCTCTCTCTCTCTCTCTCTCTCTGTCTCTCTCTCTGTCTCTGTTTCTGTCTCTGTCTTTCTCTCTGTCTCTGTCTTTCTGTCTCTGTCTGTCTGTCTCTCTCTCTCCTCTCCTTCTCCTCTCCCTCTCCGCCTTTCTCTCTATCCCTCTCTCATCCCTCTCCCTCTCTCTCTCTCCCCCTCTCTCTCTCTCTCTCTCTCTCTCTCTGTCTCTCTCTGTCTGTCTGTCTCTGTCTCTGTTTCTGTCTCTGTCTTTCTCTCTGTCTCTGTCTTTCTGTCTCTGTCTGTCTCTCTCTCTCTCTCTCTCCTTCTCCTCTCCCTCTCCGCCTTTCTCTCTATCCCTCTCTCATCCCTCTCCCTCTCTCCCTTTCTCTCTCTCCCCCCCTCTCTCTCTCTCTCTGTCTCTCTCTGTCTCTCTCTCCCTATCCTCTCCTTGTCCTCTCCCTCTCCGTCTTTCTCTCGATCCCTCTCTCTTCTCTCTCATCTCCCTCTCTCTCTCTCTCCCACTCTCTCTCTCTATCGTTCACTATGAATCGTCATTCTTAAGGCTAAGGCTCGAGTCTGTCACGTGTATAATAGAACTGAGCTTAAGATGCTACCTACGCCTGTAAATAGCCTGTTGTATACAGCGCACCAATCGTGTATTATAAGCGAGTCACATCAATAATTATTACTCTCTGAGGTTGAATGGGTTCTGACTGGCGCCCACCCGGCAGGGACTAGTTGACTATTAGGGAAGGCCACCATCTACGGGCTGGATAGCTCAGGGGCTGTGATCCCTGGAGATATACGGCAGTTAATGGTTGAATTGCTTCTGACTGGCGCCCCCACCCCGGCAAAGACTAGTTGACTATTAGGGAAGGCCACCATCTAAGGGCTGGATAGCTCAGATGGTAAGAGCACTGGTGTGCCAAAGACTAGTTGACTATTTGGGAAGGCCACCATCTAAGGGCTGGATAGCTCAGATGGTAAGAGCACTGGTGTGCCAAAGACTAGTTGACTATTAGGGAAGGCCACCATCCAAGGGCTGGATAGCTCAGATGGTAAGAGCGCTGGTGTGCCAAAGGCTAGTTGACTATTAGGGAAGGCCACCATCTAAGGGCTGGATAGCTCAGATGGTAAGAGCACTGGTGTGCCAAAGACTAGTTGACTATTTGGGAAGGCCACCATCTAAGGGCTGGATAGCTCAGATGGTAAGAGCGCTGGTGTGCCAAAGACTAGTTGACTATTTGGGAAGGCCACCATCTAAGGGCTGGATAGCTCAGATGGTAAGAGCGCTGGTACGTCATGAGGTCTCTGTAAGTCCTGGTCCAGTCAAAGTATTATTTCCAAGTCACTGTTCCAGTTCCGGATAGGGTGCTTTTTTTGTTAAGCCTAACTAATAAAGACGAAATCGGACCAAAAGATGATTTTTTTTTTCGGATTAAAGAGATTGACAAAAATTGAAGATTCATGTATTGTAGGATGTGGGGATGACCAGGGTACCAAAACAGCTAATAACATATTATTGTTACAGCCATTGTATTCGTTCTTTAGTATATATTATAATTTGAATATATAATATGTATTATTTCATTGTATAAATTTAATTGTTTTGTAGATCATTTAAAAAAAAAGCCACTCGATATCTGAAGCGTATATTCAGTGCTGAGACAATTCTTAAAGGGTCTGTGCAATGAATATCATAGTCAAGCTAATTTTCCTTCTTTATTCAAGGGATCTGAAGTGTATGAACATAATTGGCAAGCTCTTTTTCTTACTAGAGTCAGAAATTGTTCATCTTTTTTCACCTTTAAAAAATCTTTATGAAAATGAGGGCGCTATTGTAAGGTCATGTCAGGATTCCAAAGTTTATAACATAAGAACAAAACTTTCAAACTGCACATTATTCCCTCTGGGTTAGGTTTGATGAAAACCTCCTTCACTAAATGATTATAAAGCATACATTTTGGCAGTAGATCAACAGGTTTAGGGATAGGTCTGCAGGAGAAAAAAAACCCAGAAACTTGTGTACACAACCAATTGAGTTTCTGTTGCATGATCATGTGATGACATCACAAATGTGCTCATGAATATGTGACCCGGCACAACGACACGAGGAATATCCCAACAAAACACTTTTTGAGTAAACAACGCCTGAAGTTAAAGTATCTTCACAATTCGATTACAAATCAATTTTTTTTTTTTTGTATTTTCGGAAATTTTAAGTATTAGAAGATATTATATTTTGATATCATTAGAAAATCTCTAAATCTCAAAAGTGAGGGTTATTCCTCATTATGCTGTGCCCGGTCACATATTGAAATTCTCATTAGCATAATAACTTAGAACTTGCAAATACACCCCGGAATGAGTGTTAAAAGCAGTTTGATCGTTAGCAACATTGCAAAACAGTTCTGTAGCATGGATTGAAGTCATACATATTTCATTGCACAGACCCTTTAACAAAATGAGTAGCTTTGCTGTAGTCAGATACATGTAGTAGTAAAACAGCGATATTCGATAGAAGACCACCGAGCTAGATATTGTAGTGTTATAGACCGCAGTGTTGAGGGAGTAATCTTGCTTTTAAACACAAGCTACAAGTATTATCTATACCCAGCATGTATCACTATGTAGATAAGGAGTATTTTATATTACCGTCGAAGGTCGATTTCGTTTACTAGTGCCTTTGATAGACACGAAATGTTAGCAGTCAACGATCGTGTCTTACATGTGTGAACATACAGCTCAGCATTATACCTATAGTGCCTATACGCAATCACATTAATGTTTGTACGTGTTACGTTGACACTTTTTTTTACCGATGTCCTTTAATGGCGATTTTTCAAAATGGCTGACATGATGCCCACTGTGTGACTGTGTGACTGTCTTCGCATGACGTCACCTGACCGCCAAAGGCAAATTAGCATGTCCGCGGGAACGTTCGAAAGTACGAATTCAGAATTAGAGCATTTCTGTGATAGTTTACAAACAAATTCAACATAACTTCTACATGTACATGGTTGATATACTCCTCGTTGTTACGACTGAGTTACTTGGTGCACGCACTGCACTGCCGAATATCAGCACGGTGTATTACTGGCACCTAATCAGGCCTTCCTTCGCAATTGGGGCGATTCGAAGAAGTGCGCCCTCAAGAGTTTGCGGCGCGCTGGCCAATCACAATGCGCGGACTCTGCCGACCGTTCCCAGACGTGCATTGTGATTGGCCAACGCGTTGCAAACACTTGAGGGCGCGCTCTGGTGAGTGACCCGGATTGGGAACTGCTTCCGGGTCGTGACGTCATGCACGGAGTGTCTGGCTTCTTGCCACACTCCTGTAAGTGCAGGATACTAGGAAGGGTGTGCGCATGCGCTCTCAAACCCCACAACACACCTCAGCCTCGTTCATTCACTATAAAGTGCCTTTTGGGGGTATTAATGTTTGTACATTGAAAGACATTTGTAGGAATGTTGACTTTATTAATTGCTTGGTAGATTATTCAACTACGATACCTCATGCATTTTTTTTATAAAAGCTCTTTTTTTATGAAAAGTAATAAAATAATGACCGTTTTATGTAATGACATAGAGGAATGTGTGTGTTCTTATGTGTTTTTAAGTACATGTAAATTACTTGGGTGATTCAAAATTTCGATAAAAAAAACCCACTGTAATTGGTGACAATGAGGGCTTTTTTCGAGTTAGGATGAGGCTACTAGAACCATGGTCATGAGGCTGGTTACCAAATGGCAGACCGCAGTAAGTCAACCAATGGGTGGACCAGCCCTGGGTTTGGGTCAAGATGAGGCTACTGGGACCAGGGAAGAAACCATGGTCCTGAGGCTGGTTACGAAATGGCAGACCACTGCAAACCCGAAGACATTTTTGGGTGAAAACAAGGCCTTGCCATTATTGGCCCAATTTCTGAGCGGAAAAACCAAACTTTTTCCCTGGTGATTTTTTCCAAGAAATGTTACTAGAAATGTGTACTACAAGCCCACAGGAGTCTGCAAATAAAGTTTCAAGCAAATCCGAAGACACAATTGTTGTAATTTTTGGGTGTTAACAAGGCTATAGTCTTGCCAAAACCAGATTTTCTGACCCTGTGAGACAAAGTTTTTCCCTGGTGATTTTTTTCAAGAAATATCACTAGAAATGTGTTCTACAGGCCCACAGGAGTCTACATATTAATTTTCAAGCAAATCTGAAGAAATAATTTTTGGGTGTTAACAAGGCTATAGTCTTGCCAAAACCAGATTTTCTGACCCTGTGAGACAAAGTTTTTCCCTGGTGATTTTTTTCAAGAAATATCACTAGAAATGTGTTCTACGGGCCCACAGGAGTCTACATATCAATTTTCAAGCAAATCCGAAGAAATAATTTTTGGGTGTTAACAAGGCTAGTCTTGCCAAAACCAGATTTTCTGACCCTGTGAGACAAAGTTTTTCCCTGATGATTTTTTTCAAGAAATATCACTAGAAATGTGTTCTACGGGCCCACAGGAATCTACATATCAATTTTCAAGCAAATCCGAAGAAATAATTTTTGGGTGTTAACAAGGCTATAGTCTTGCCAAAACCAGATTTTCTGACCTTGTGAGACAAAGTTTTTCCCTGGTGATTTTTTTCAAGAAATATCACTAGAAATGTGTTCTACAGGCCCACAGGAATCTACACATAAATTTTCAAGCAAATCCGAAGAAATAATTTTTGGGTGTTAACAAGGCTATAGTCTTGCCAAAACCAGATTTTCTGACCCTGTGAGACAAAGTTTTTCCCTGGTGATTTTTTTCAAGAAATATCAGTAGAAATGTGTTCTACGGGCCCACAGGAATCTACATATCAATTTTCAAGCAAATCCGAAGAAATAATTTTTGGGTGTTAACAAGGCTATAGTCTTGCCAAAACCAGATTTTCTGACCCTGTGAGACAAAGTTTTTCCCTGGTGATTTTTTTCAAGAATTATCACTAGAAATGTGTTCTACAGGCCCACAGGAATCTACACATAAATTTTCAAGCAAATCCGAAGAAATAATGTTTGGGTGTTAACAAGGCTATAGTCTTGCCAAAACCAGATTTTCTGACCCTGTGAGACAAAGTTTTTCCCTGGTGATTTTTTTCAAGAATTATCACTAGAAATGTGTTCTACAGGCCCACAGGAATCTACACATAAATTTTCAAGCAAATCCGAAGAAATAATGTTTGGGTGTTAACAAGGCTATAGTCTTGCCAAAACCAGATTTTCTGACCCTGTGAGACAAAGTTTTTCCCTGGTGATTTGTTTCAAGAATTATCACTAGAAATGTGTTCTACAGGCCCACAGGAATCTACACATAAATTTTCAAGCAAATCCGAAGAAATAATGTTTGGGTGTTAACAAGGCTATAGTCTTGCCAAAACCAGATTTTCTGACCCTGTGAGACAAAGTTTTTCCCTGGTGATTTTTTTCAAGAATTATCACTAGAAATGTGTTCTACAGGCCCACAGGAATCTACACATAAATTTTCAAGCAAATCCGAAGAAATAATGTTTGGGTGTTAACAAGGCTATAGTCTTGCCAAAACCAGATTTTCTGACCCTGTGAGACAAAGTTTTTCCCTGGTGATTTTTTTCAAGAAATATCACTAGAAATGTGTTCTACGGGCCCACTGGAGTCTACATATCAATTTTCAAGCAAATCCGAAGAAATAATTTTTGGGTGTTAACAAGGCTATAGTCTTGCCAAAACCAGATTTTCTGACCCTGTGAGACAAAGTTTTTCCCTGGTGATTTTTTTCAAGAAATATCACTAGAAATGTGTTCTACGGACCCACAGGAGTCTACATATCAATTTTCAAGCAAATCCGAAGAAATAATTTTTGGGTGTTAACAAGGCTATAGTCTTGCCAAAACCAGATTTTCTGACCCTGTGAGACAAAGTTTTTCCCTGGTGATTTTTTTCAAGAAATATCACTAGAAATATGTTCTACAGGCCCACAGGAGTCTACATATCAATTTTCAAGCAAATCCGAAGAAATAATTTTTGGGTGTTAACAAGGCTATAGTCTTGCCAAAACCAGATTTTCTGACCCTGTGAGACAAAGTTTTTCCCTGGTTATTTTTTTCAAGAAATATCACTAGAAATGTGTTCTACGGGCCCACAGGAGTCTACATATCAATTTTCAAGCAAATCCGAAGAAATAATTTTTGGGTGTTAACAAGGCTATAGTCTTGCCAAAACCAGATTTTCTGACCCTGTGAGACAAAGTTTTTCCCTGGTGATTTTTTTCAAGAAATATCACTAGAAATGTGTTCTACGGGCCCACAGGAATCTACATATCAATTTTCAATTAAATCCGAAGAAATAATTTTTGGGTGTTAACAAGGCTATAGTCTTGCCAAAACCAGATTTTCTGACCCTGTGAGACAAAGTTTTTCCCTGGTGATTTTTTTCAAGAAATATCACTAGAAATGTGTTCTACGGGCCCACTGGAGTCTACATATCAATTTTCAAGCAAATCCGAAGAAATAATTTTTGGGTGTTAACAAGGCTATAGTCTTGCCAAAACCAGATTTTCTGACCCTGTGAGACAAAGTTTTTCCCTGGTGATTTTTTTCAAGAAATATCACTAGAAATGTGTTCTACAGGCCCACAGGAATCTACATATCAATTTTCAAGCAAATCCGAAGAAATAATTTTTGGGTGAAAACAAGGCTATAGTCTTGCCAAAACCAGATTTTCTGACCCTGTGAGACAAAGTTTTTCCCTGGTGATTTTATTCAAGAAATATCACTAGAAATGTGTTCTACAGGCCCACAGGAGTCTACATATCAATTGTCAAGCAAATCCGTAGACATAAATTTTTGGGTGTAAACAAGGCTATAGCCTTGCCATTTGGCCCAATTTCTGACTGGAAAACCAAACTTTTTCCCTGGTGATTTTTTCCAAGAAATATCACTAGACATTAGCTTTACAGGCCCACTGGAGTCTACAAATTAAAGGGACCAAAAAACAAGGGATTGACAAACTATCCACGCTATAAAAAACATGCGTTTTTGCCCTTTCTAAGGTTATCATTCGAGATAACATTTCTACTTTTAGTAATGTTGCATTGGGCTTTTAAAATTCAATTTTTTTTAACCCACATTTTAGTTTTATTCCCTCATTAGGCACGAAAGGTGGAAGGCCCCTCCCCTTGGATAAAGTACCCAGACAAAAATCATACCCTTGAATTCTATCTGTTAAGATGAAAAATTCTGAGAGAGACTTGAGACAGTAAAAGATATTTAGTCACAGGTAACGGTCGTCAAATTTAATCAGGGAAGTTGCCATGACATGTGAAAATAATAAGATATAAGGCGCATGATATACGGCTGTTTCGAAGCGCACCATTGTCTGCCTACAAGTTACTAATTATAACTTGAACAAATGCCAGATTTATGAACCATAATTGATTCAATATGAATTGCAATGCTGACAAATGGTCAAACATGGAAGGAATGAGATGGTGTGCACCTCCCTCTAGCGACTGATGTTATGAGGAATTTAATTATGAATTAAAAAGGTGTGTTTTCAGCAAGATCTTAAACTGGTCAAGGGAATGAGTGTGATGAATATGCGCTGGTAGTTTGTCCCAAA
Source organism: Luidia sarsii (assembly GCA_949987565.1). Taxonomy (NCBI): domain Eukaryota; kingdom Metazoa; phylum Echinodermata; class Asteroidea; order Paxillosida; family Luidiidae; genus Luidia; species Luidia sarsii. Next base: position 8,814,863 of record OX465122.1, read on the forward strand.
AGGTAGAGGGAATTACTGGAAAAAGCTCGATCTAGTAAAACCAAGCTTTACCAATTTTAGCAAAGTTTTATGGTCAGGGATGAATGTCAATGAGGCAGAATATACCACATTGCACGTCTTAAACCATGCACAGAAATGCATGCATATACCACATTGCATGTCGGTTTGCAGCATTCGTATAATTTATAACACAACATTTTCAGTCAGCCATTTTGTTTTTTAAGGTTTTTTTCATACAAGCTATACATGAAGACAACGCCAGCATCCTATGTCCAAACCCTATGGGACTCATTTGAACATAACTGTTTTCTTAAAGTTCGCACAAACGTCATATTAACAGCCATTTCGTTAGCCAAGCAAAATTATTCCTGAGCCCAAACATACGTTTTTGTTGTTTTTTCTGACTGACTAAAATGATCAAAGAGTGAATATCAAAATTTAGACTGATGATCAACATGGACAACATTTGCAAATTCAGTTAGTGCCCAAAGTTCTCGTTTCTATATTGCTCAAAATACTTGGGCCGTTACTAAAGAAGTACCATAGATTTCTACACTGTGTGCTGCAAGTGGATTACATTGTAATAAGGGCAATTTTGTTTTATTATTATTAATCATTCAATTCAAAACTTCAAACAAACAAAGGAAAAATTGACTGGGAACTTTTGAATAAACTGAAACATTGACAAGGAATACTTTGACTTGAACCTAAGACAAAGTTTTTCTTGTCAATGTTTAAATTTGTTCAAAAGTCCCGGTCCAGTCAATTGCCATTATTCTTTTAAATCAATTCATGAATTGCCAGCAAAGGTCAGTAAGAATTATTGCTAGTTTGACCTCTGAAAAATTGTCCATAGTGGATGACGCGAAGATTGTTCGAGGTGGTGACATGAGGCAAATATTGTTCAAGGTTGTGATATGAGGCGAAGATTGCTTCAAGGTGGTGAGATGAGGCAAAGATTGTCCAAGGTGGTGAGATGAGGCGAAGACTGTCCAAGGTCGTGAGATGATGCGAAGACTGTCCAAGGTCGTGAGATGACGTGAAGACTGTCCAAGGTGGTGAGATGATGCGAAGACTGTCCAAGGTGGTGAGATGAGGCGAAGACTGTCCAAGGTGGTGAGATGACGTGAAGACTGTCCAAGGTGGTGAGATGACGCGAAGATTGTTCAAGGTGGTGAGATGATGCGAAGACTGTCCAAGGTGGTGAGATGACGCGAAGACTGTCCAAGGTGGTGAGATGAGGCGAAGACTGTTCAAGGCGGTGAGATGAGGCGAAGACTGTTCAAGGTGGTGAGATGAGGCAAAGATTGTCCAAGGTGGTGAGATGAGGCGAAGATTGTCCAAGGTGGTGAGATGAGGCGAAGATTGCCCAAGGTGGTGAGATGACGCAAAGATTGTCCAAGGTGGTGAGATGAGGCGAAGATTGTCCAAGGTGGTGAGATGAGGCGAAGATTGTCCAAGGTGGTGAGATGAGGCGAAGATTGTCCAAGGTGGTGAGATGAGGCTAAGATTGTCCAAGGTGGTGAGCTAACTCGAAGACTGTCCAAGGTGGTGATCGAGATGAGGCGAAGACTGTCCAAGGTGGTGAGATGACGCGAAGATTGTCCATGTTGAGACGACTCAAAGATTGTCCATGTTGAGATGACTCGAAGATTGTCCATAGTAAGATGACTCGAAGATTGTCCATAGTGAGATGACTCGAAGATTGTCCAAGGTGAGAGACTAGAAGACTGTCCAAGGTGAGAGACAGTGTTCGGCAGATAGGACTACATCAGCTAAAGATGCAAGAAAAAATAGAAGAGAAAAATACAAATTTATATTAAAATGATGTTCAATTGCGACATCGGGGAACTTCAAGAGGTCTTTTCAATCTCAAGGACAGTTTGGGTCAAGGCTGGGTTTCAATTTTTCTCTTTTTTCGCAAATTGTGCATCGCTGTGACCCAAGCTTGGATTGTTTGCTTATTGGAAAGTTCACACTCAAGGGCCAGATAGCTCGAGAAGGTGGAGCACTGGTACTTTAAACCAGAGTCAAGGGTTCAAGTCCTGGTCAGGTCAAATTTGCTTCTTTTTTAAACAGATTGAACACTCTTTCTTATGTTTAATTATCATGGAATTAATACTTGCTGTAATTTTCTGCAGTCCTCTTGCTGGTTGGCGCAGGGATGAAGGCGATCCAGCAGCCAACCACATCCTGGTCAGGTTAGTTGTATAACAGGGCTACCACGTGAAGGTCCCAGGATACCAGCCCCGCAGGCGTTGCGTGATCGTAGGGTCCATTGCCAGGTGAAAAAGCCAAGCTCGAAGTCTTGAAACCTCACCCTGTCCGGTCCACCCCCACGACAGGAGCACCCTACCGCACTAACCCGCGCCCCGTCAACCGCATAACAGGACGTACCGACGTTTGTCCGACAGTGATAGCAAGGTTACGTTCCTATAGCCACCGCAGGTTCGCACTTCTCACATCTTTTTAAGCCGAGCACTGAACGCAATATCCAGCCGCCGGTGGGGGCCCGCGTCCCACGCAACGCGCCCAGCCCCCTTTAAGTTCCATGCACCACCAACCCACAGTGGCCCCTTCCGCCACTCGAGTGGCCCCTTCCGCCACTATCGAATCACCGCACCACACCTAAGCTAAACTCCTAACTCTAGGGACAGGTTAAAGGGGCAATTTGACTGGACCGGGATTTGAACCAGAGACCTCTGGTTTTGCATACCAGCGCTCTTCCCATCTGAGCTATACAGCCCTCATGATTAGATGGTGGCCTCCCTAGTAATCAGCCAGTCTTATTTTATCTAAGAAATAAGTGCTCATTGAAATCGCATTGTTTCTGATTTAAATTCTCAGGATACAAATTCAGAAAATCTTTAACTGGCACGGGATTTGAACCAGAGACCTCTGGTTTTGCATACCAGCGGTCTTCCCATCTGAGCTATACAGCCCGCATGATTAGATGGTGGCCTCCCAAATTTCAGAAAACCTGATGGTCTGATACGAACAGGGCCTTCCTCAAAAGCAGAAGCTTTAGTGATCAGTTTGAGAACGATGCATGCGATTCAGTTTTGTCAAATCCTAACGGAGCAAAAAAAAGTCTCTATTAATGTCTAAACTCCCCAGGGAGTTGAGGAGAACTTAGTATACAGAAGTGAAAATTGGTCCTCGACCGGGGACTGTCTTTCTAGCGCTAGAAAGAAAAACACGGAAAGGCCACCTGGCCAGACTCACTCAGTCGACGATCTTCTTGGGGGCAAGAGGGGTGTCTTGTGCGCATGTTCACGGCTCTATTTGAGCGCCTCTGGCTATACTTGGGAGGCAAAAGTTAGTCATGTATATGCAGTGGGGTCCTACCTGGTGAACATGCCAATTGGGGACCCCACCTCCGTTTCTTGCTCCATGTTCGTCCCGATTCGCTGTTAAGGAGGGAAAAATCGAATGGATAATTACACAACTGTCAAAATAAAGAAAGGGGGGTCTTAATTTTTAGTATTCTTTTCCTTTTTCTGGGGAAAGATGAATAAAGAAAAAGGCTTTTTGATAATTTCGATTATCAAATGTTCTTTAAGAAAATTTAAAGTTGAATGAAATGTGGAAATTCGTTTGGGTTTTTCTCTATTGATGGTTATTTCTTTTCACTGAAAACGGGATTTAATCAATTTGAAAATTCTTTCGATTTTTATACTATTTTAGAAAAGCAGATTTTTTTTCTTTCGGACAGGGACGATTGTGGTTTCGTTCTCGATATTAAATGGGACGGATTTTTATGACTAAGTTACCTTCAAACTGAAAGTTGCACACCTAAGCTAAAAAAGAATTGGGACAAGAGAGGTTAGCGTTAGCTTTAGCCTACTCGAGGGGATCTCAGAAAACAGCAACCCACCTGGTTCTTCTCGGCAACAACCGGGGGGTCTTGGGCGTGCATGTTCACGGCTCAATTTGAGCGCTCATGGCTGAAAAGCAAAGGTTACCTAACCTTTGGTTTTGTGAACATGCAGTCTTGCACCCCCGGCCTTGAACTTGAACAGCCACGGCAAAGCACGACAGCTCCACTCCACGGCACCCCCATTAATTCTGTAGTTAACAAAATAGTAAACAAAGAGAAAAAGAAAACCCACGAATGATTAAACGAAGCCTTAAGGAAAGACGGTTTTCCTCCAACGACCATCAACTTTAAAAAAAGACTCGGTTCCTTCTCGCCTTAGACTCAGTTCCCTTAAAAACACTCACCTCATCTGTTGTGTAGTGGAACAAAATTCGAAAATACAGCAACGATGTCGGCAGATGTTGAAGCTGTCCAAGAAATCCGGGGTCCTTGCAGTTTTTAGAGCTGCTCCTGAAGTTCGTCCGCTCCCCAACAAAATAGTAGAAAAAGAGAAAAAGAAAACCCACGATTGATTAAACGAAGCCTTAAGGAAAAACAGTTTTCCTCCAACGACCAGCAACTTAAAAAAAAAAAATGACTCGGTTCCTTCTCGCCTTAGACTCAATTCCCTTAAAAACACTCGCCTCATCTGTTGTGTAGTGGAACAAAATTCGAAAATACAGCAACGATGTCGGCAGATGTTGAAGCTCTCCAAGAAAACCGGGGTCCTTGCAGTTTTTAGAGCTGCTCCTGAAGTTCGTCCGCTCCGCACCGCACATGGCCAACAGACTGATTGAAACCCCGCCTGCAACTAGCGTCCCTCGCGCGAGATCTACCCAAATCTCACGTGATCGAACCTTCGAAAAATGAGCTCAAAATTGGCGGGACAATGAGGATATCGATCTGTTTTCGAGAAAAGGCAAGATGGGAGTGGCTTTCGGGAACTGATCATTGTTCAATTTGGAGACCGCAGCGCCGCTGGTCAAAGCTGCGTGCATGCACTATTCTCCATCATTCATCGAAAGAGCGAAGGAATGTCCATGTGCAGAGGTTGTAAAGCGACCACGAGAAAAAGCAGGGTAGGATGGAGAAGAAAGGAGAACGGAGAAAGGGGAAGGGAATGCGAGAATAGGGAGGGGAGTGGAAAGAAGGTAAAAAGGGGAGAGGAAATTATAACAGACTATACAATTCTAGCTGTTGCTAAAACTGATTTTGAAAACTATCAAACAGGGACAAATTACACATCGGTCAAAGTAATCTTCAATTGGGCTCTTTCTAAATCATAATTTGGTCCAACAAGTCAATGACGAGATGGCCTGTGCTTTACACAAATTATTTATCTGTTTATCCTTTAAAGGCACAATACAACATTGGGAATTCGGAAAAGATCAATGTCCACATAATTTCCTTCTAATTTATACAGTGTGTAGATGGTCATGGTCAAATCCGAAGACATGCATTTTTGGGTGGAAACAAGGCTATAGCCTTGCCATTTGGCCCAATTTCTGACCGAAAAAAAACCAAACTTTTTCCACGGTGATTTTTTTCCAAGAAATATCACTAGAAATGTGTTCTACAGGCCCACAGGAGTCTACATATCAATTTTCAAGCAAATCCGAAGAAATAATTTTTAGGTGTTAACAAGGCTATAGTCTTGCCAAAACCAGATTTTCTGACCCTGTGAGACAAAGTTTTTCCCTGGTGATTTTTTTCAAGAAATATCACTAGAAATGTGTTCTACAGGCCCACAGGAGTCTACATATCAATTTTCAAGCAAATCCGAAGAAATAATTTTTAGGTGTTAACAAGGCTATAGTCTTGCCAAAACCAGATTTTCTGACCCTGTGAGACAAAGTTTTTCCCTGGTGACTTTTTTCAAGAAATATCACTAGAATTGTTTTCTTCAGGCCCACAGGAGTCTACATATCAATTTTCAAGCAAATCCGAAGAAATAGTTTTTGGGTGTTAACAAGGCTATAGTCTTGCCAAAACCAGATTTTCTGACCCTGTGAGACAAAGTTTTTCCCTGGTGATTTTTTTCAAGAAATATCACTAGAAATGTGTTCTACAGGCCCACAGGAGTCTACATATCAATTTTCAAGCAAATCCAAAGAAATAATTTTTGGGTGTTCCCAAGGCTATAGTCTTGCCAAAACCAGATTTTCTGACCCTGTGAGACAAAGTTTTTCCCTGGTGATTTTTTTCAAGAAATATCACTAGAAATGTGTTCTACAGGCCCACAGGATTCTACATATCAATTTTCAAGCAAATCCGAAGAAATAATTTTTAGGTGTTAACAAGGCTATAGTCTTGCCAAAACCAGATTTTCTGACCCTGTGAGACAAAGTTTTTCCCTGGTGATTTTTTTCAAGAAATATCACTAGAAATGTGTTCTACAGGCCCACAGGAGTCTACATATCAATTTTCAAGCAAATCCGAAGAAATAATTTTTAGGTGTTAACAAGGCTATAGTCTTGCCAAAACCAGATTTTCTGACCCTGTGAGACAAAGTTTTTCCCTGGTGATTTTTTTCAAGAAATATCACTAGAAATGTGTTCTACAGGCCCACAGGAGTCTACATATCAATTTTCAAGCAAATCCGAAGAAATAATTTTTAGGTGTTAACAAGGCTATAGTCTTGCCAAAACCAGATTTTCTGACCCTGTGAGACAAAGTTTTTCCCTGGTGATTTTTTTCAAGAAATATCACTAGAAATGTGTTCTACAGGCCCACGGGAGTCTACATATCAATTTTCAAGCAAATCCGAAGAAATAATTTTTAGGTGTTAACAAGGCTATAGTCTTGCCAAAACCAGATTTTCTGACCCTGTGAGACAAAGTTTTTCCCTGGTGATTTTTTTCAAGAAATATCACTAGAAATGTGTTCTACAGGCCCACAGGAGTCTACATATCAATTTTCAAGCAAATCCGAAGAAATAATTTTTAGGTGTTAACAAGGCTATAGTCTTGCCAAAACCAGATTTTCTGACCCTGTGAGACAAAGTTTTTCCCTGGTGATTTTTTTCAAGAAATATCACTAGAAATGTGTTCTACAGGCCCACAGGAGTCTACATATCAATTTTCAAGCAAATCCGAAGAAATAATTTTTTGGTGTTAACAAGGCTATAGTCTTGCCAAAACCAGATTTTCTGACCCTGTGAGACAAAGTTTTTCCCTGGTGATTTTTTTCAAGAAATATCACTAGAAATGTGTTCTACAGGCCCACAGGAGTCTACATATCAATTTTCAAGCAAATCCGAAGAAATAGTTTTTAGGTGTTAACAAGGCTATAGTCTTGCCAAAACCAGATTTTCTGACCCTGTGAGACAAAGTTTTTCCCTGGTGATTTTTTTCAAGAAATATCACTAGAAATGTGTTCTACGGGCCCACAGGAGTCTACATATCAATTTTCAAGCAAATCCGAAGAAATAATTTTTGGGTGTTAACAAGGCTATAGTCTTGCCAAAACCAAATTTTCTGACCCTGTGAGAGAAAGTTTTTCCCTGGTGATTTTTTTCAAGAAATATCACTAGAAATGTGTTCTACAGGCCCACAGGAGTCTACATATCAATTTTCAAGCAAATCCGAAGAAATAATTTTTAGGTGTTAACAAGGCTATAGTCTTGCCAAAACCAGATTTTCTGACCCTGTGAGACAAAGTTTTTCCCTGGTGATTTTTTTCAAGAAATATCACTAGAAATGTGTTCTACAGGCCCACAGGAGTCTACATATCAATTTTCAAGCAAATCCGAAGAAATAATTTTTAGGTGTTAACAAGGCTATAGTCTTGCCAAAACCAGATTTTCTGACCCTGTGAGACAAAGTTTTTCCCTGGTGATTTTTTTCAAGAAATATCACTAGAAATGTGTTCTACAGGCCCACAGGAGTCTACATATCAATTTTCAAGCAAATCCGAAGAAATAATTTTTAGGTGTTAACAAGGCTATAGTCTTGCCAAAACCAGAGTTTCTGACCCTGTGAGACAAAGTTTTTCCCTGGTGATTTTTTTCAAGAAATATCACTAGAAATGTGTTCTACAGGCCCACAGGAGTCTACATATCAATTTTCAAGCAAATCCGAAGAAATAATTTTTAGGTGTTAACAAGGCTATAGTCTTGCCAAAACCAGATTTTCTGACCCTGTGAGACAAAGTTTTTCCCTGGTGATTTTTTTCAAGAAATATCACTAGAAATGTGTTCTACAGGCCCACAGGAGTCTACATATCAATTTTCAAGCAAATCCGAAGAAATAATTTTTTGGTGTTAACAAGGCTATAGTCTTGCCAAAACCAGATTTTCTGACCCTGTGAGACAAAGTTTTTCCCTGGTGATTTTTTTCAAGAAATATCACTAGAAATGTGTTCTACAGGCCCACAGGAGTCTAGATATCAATTTTCAAGCAAATCCGAAGAAATAATTTTTAGGTGTTAACAAGGCTATAGTCTTGCCAAAACCAGATTTTCTGACCCTGTGAGACAAAGTTTTTCCCTGGTGATTTTTTTCAAGAAATATCACTAGAAATGTGTTCTACAGGCCCACAGGAGTCTACATATCAATTTTCAAGCAAATCCGAAGAAATAATTTTTAGGTGTTAACAAGGCTATAGTCTTGCCAAAACCAGATTTTCTGACCCTGTGAGACAAAGTTTTTCCCTGGTGATTTTTTTCAAGAAATATCACTAGAAATGTGTTCTACGGGCCCACAGGAGTCTACATATCAATTTTCAAGCAAATCCGAAGAAATAATTTTTGGGTGTTAACAAGGCTATAGTCTTGCCAAAACCAAATTTTCTGACCCTGTGAGAGAAAGTTTTTCCCTGGTGATTTTTTTCAAGAAATATCACTAGAAATGTGTTCTACAGGCCCACAGGAGTCTGCATATCAATTTTCAAGCAAATCCGAAGAAATAATTTTTAGGTGTTAACAAGGCTATAGTCTTGCCAAAACCAGATTTTCTGACCCTGTGAGACAAAGTTTTTCCCTGGTGATTTTTTTCAAGAAATATCACTAGAATTGTTTTCTTCAGGCCCACGGGAGTCTGCATATCAATTTTCAAGCAAATCCGAAGAAATAATTTTTGGGTGTTAACAAGGCTATAGTTTTGCCAAAACCAGATTTTCTGACCCTGTGAGACAAAGTTTTTCCCTGGTGATTTTTTTCAAGAAATATCACTAGAAATGTGTTCTACAGGCCCACAGGAATCTACATATAAATTTTCAAGCAAATCCGAAGAAATATTTTTTGGGTGTTCCCAAGGCTATAGTCTTACCAAAACCAGATTTTCTGACCCTGTGAGACAAAGTTTTTTCCTTGTGTTTTTTTTCAATCAAGTCAAATTTCAATCAAATCCGAACACAGAGTTTTTGGGTCAAAAATTGATTTAAAAAAATGACAAGGGGTTAGTTAGCCTTTGCATTGTGCTTTGCAGCCAGGGTTTTGTAATTGACGCCCTAAACAAAGAGAGGACAATAAGAACAGGACCTTAGGCAGTGATATACAAATAATGCACGGATGAATCAGTTGAAGTTACTTTTCTGAAGTTTTATTGAAAGACAAGAGTAGCTGGCGAAACATCTTCCGCCTTCGCCAGCAGAAAATCATCATCCGAGATTAAGGATAAGACAAACGTATTTACATAATCTCTCAAATGAAAATGATACTCATCGTAACGTTTCAAATGATACACGCGATTCACAATAGTGCGCCCTCAAGAGTTTGCAAACGGGTGGACCAATCATGATGCGCCATAATCTGTCGACCCTTTCTGCGCGTTGTGATTGGCCGACGCGTTGCAAACTCTTGAGGGCGCCCTATTGTGAATCTCCCGTGTTGTCTGTACACTGTACAAAGTTTGAATTTTTTTGTGCGAGTGCGTTCACTCACAAATCTGAAGGAGACTGGCGCTCGAAATCAGGCCTGAGCTCGGCCATCTGACTATGAAATGCTGTGTTAAAGTGAATGGAGGTTAGAAACCAGACCGCTGCTTTCAGAACAAAATTATACAATTTACAGAAGTAGAAAATCCATCAAAACTGTCTTTACTTTAGTAAAGGATTGTATACGTCATTTTCATAAACATCATGGTATAATATTTAAAGATAATCAAAAGGTCCTGCTTGGATCGAAGTCAAGCCTTCTAGAATTTTGGGATTTGCATTGTGAGTATTTTAAGTTTCTAAGTAGAGAGCAACCTTTCTCGTTAACATAGGAATAATAACAACAAAATGTTTACCACTAAAAATAATCTATTCGGTACTAAAACTACTCACACTTTGAAAATCTATACCATGAACGTTGGGTGAATTTGTCATGTTGCCATGAAAAACCAAAATCACAGTGATTTAATGGACCCTTTTGAAATGAATTCACCTTGAACATTTCACCTCATCTGACCTGCTCTAGCGAAATCACCATACAACTCATCTGCCAGGCAGTTGTGGTCTAGTCTGTGTAATTGTACACCATAGGCTTGTGCATTGCAGCCATTTACTACCGAGAATGTGGCCTTGAATAGACCACTGGTGAAATCACCATGAAAAGTTGGTGAAGAGCATTTTGAGCATGAACAAGTGAGGAAACTGCAGTGAAATTTCCTTTCACGGCAACATGACATTTTCCAGTCTATTTTCACGGTTTGGGTGTTCACAGTGTCAGTGACCCAAATAAAATCTTCAAGATTTTCGAGTATCAAACGTTGCCATCTTGGCAGAATTCCTTTTAGGATTAGAATTCCTGCTAGGATCGAAACGCCAGGCCGTCTAAAAATGCCTAACATTGTTCAAATTAATGCAAATCAAAATGATAACCCTAACGCTTTGCACCTCCCGCACAGGACGCCTACTGTATGCCACAATTTACCACAGTGCCCTCAGGGATGCAGGCTCACATACCACAGAATACCACAAAAACCATGCTGTGGTATGTCGTGGTGTATGGCCCTTATCCTCCCACACACAGCACTGCACAGACAGTGCCTGACAGCCTATATACCACAACACCCATTGTGGTATGACGTGGTGTATGTGCCACACTGCACTCATGGGTACAGGTCCAAATACCACACATCACCACCAGCATTTGTGTGTGTGTAGAGGCTAGGACTGTATACCACAACATACCACAGGAAAACCATGCGTGGTTAATTGTGGTTTCAATGCTGGTTGATTAAAATACAGTGCGAAAAATGTCGAATAGAGGCCTATCTCTTCGCAGGGTCTAGCTTTAAGTTTGTTCCAGTTTCACTACGACGCTTTTGCAGGATGGAGCCCGCAGCATTCTCGGCTGTCTTATTCGGTTAGTATCGTGTCGGCAAGATCAACTTTCGGGCGGAGAACACCTTTGGGTATATTTCCTTCCGTCTCATCCAAACCCAGCCACACACGGTCCTGATGCTGCGGACACGAGCCTCCTATCCTGCCTGTCCAAATATTATCATTCCCGGGTTACCCCCCGACGCTCGAATTTCAGGCCAAATCTACAAAAGCACTGTTTTGTTTGGCCAAGATTCACTCAAAGGTAGAATTGGCGTTCCAGTTTTCACAAAATGGTGCACGCGGTTGTTCAAATCTGAATTATTCATTTCTGGCCAAATCTACAAAAGCAAATTTTGTTTCAAAGATTCCCTCAAAGGGAGAATTGAGGTTCCAGTTTTCACAAAATGGTGCACGAGGTTGTTCAAATCTGAATTATTCATTTCTGGCCAAATCTACAAAAGCAAATTTTGTTTCAAAGATTCTCTCAAAGGGAGAATTGAGGTTCCAGTTTTCACAAAAATGTTGCACGAGGTTGTCAAATGTGAATCAATCATTTCTGGTCAAATCTACAAAAGCAAATGTTTTTTCAAGATTCGCACGAGGGTGTCAAATCTGAATTATTCACGGTTTGGTCTGATAACACCACTCAGAACGTCAGCAACATCTACATATCGTGCTCTCAAATAACAACGTGGCGTTACTGAAAGACAGAAACGTCGTTTACATTCAAAAGTTTGACAAAATCAAAAGCAAATGAATTCTAGCATGTGTAAAACTAAGTCGCACAAGTTATTTTATGCATTGGGGATTATCAAATTATTAAAAGAAAATCACAGACAGACAGGCAAACACAAAGACGGACAGACAGACAGACAGATAGATAGACCGATAGACAGACAGGGAGACATACAGACTGACTGACTGACTGACTGACTGACTGACTGACTGACTGACTGACACTGACTGACTGACTGACTGACACTGACTGACTGACTGACTGACTGACTGACTGACTGACTGACTGACTGACTGACTGACTGACTGACTGACAGCCAGACAGATCGACGATGCAAGAACGGACGGACAGACAGACAAACAGACGGATTTAAGGACGGACAAAGTGACATACAGTACAAACCCAACAAAACACACCTTTTTCAATACGGGCGATTTACAATAGTGCGCCCTCAAGAGTTCGCAACAGACTCCGCGCACGATGACCGTTTTCAAAATGAAGGCTTAGGTTTCGATCATATTGATCTTACTCGTTATAATATCACAGGCATCTAAACACAAGCGTTTGGCCCCAGTTTCTTGGAGAATACTCTGTACCTATCAAACCAACAAACCTTCAAATTCGGAAACGAACCACGACCTGGATTTTCAGGCTTTGTCAGACGGAGACGAAGCCTGAGCCCGAGTCTAAGACCCTTTTCCAAAGCACGGCTTAGGCTCAGGCTCCGGCTTTGCCTCTAGTTCTTTCATCCATTTCAAGTACAAGGCATGAAAACAGGAAGCCTTTGGCATCATTTTTGAATGTTTGACTGATTTATGAAAAGGAATCCAAAGCTTCAACTTCAACAAAGAACTTGTATTCCAGCATTTGGATAACCGAGACGAAGCCTGAGCCGAAGCCTAAGCCGGGTTTTGGAAATGGGCCTTTGACTTCATTTCGTAAACGGCCTAAGATTGGCCAACCCGTTGCAAACTCTTGAGGGCGCACTGTCATATAAAGCGGTCCCGCCTTAAAAGTAGTAGTGAGGTTTCTCCTCCAGGATGACCATGGGGACGATCAGCTCCTCTTGACTGTCGCACAGTGGCTCAATCTGGTTCATTTTGGTGGCCTCCATTCGCCTCTCAGCTTTGCGCTTAGCTCTGTGGGAGAGTATACAAGGCAGGGGAAATTTACAGTGGTGAATCTACGGTGGCCACAATGAGACACGTACAGGCTGATGACAACCTTAGGCCTCTTGTCAAAAAGACCATCGGTTGGGTATCTCTCTCTCCCTCTCTCTCTCTCCCTCCCCCTCTCTCTTCCTCTCCATCTCTCTCTCCCTCTCCCATCTCTCTCTCTCCCTCCACCTCTCTCTTCCTCTCTATCTCTCTTTCCCTCTCCCATCTCTCTCTCCCTCTCCCATCTTTCTCTCTCCCTCCCCCTCTCTCTTCCTCTCTATCTCTCTCTCCCTCTCTCTTCCTCTCTCTCCCCCTCTATCCCCCACTCTCTTCATATCTCTATATTTCCACCTCTCCCCTCCCTCTCAGCTTTGCGCTTAGCTCTGTGGGAAGGTACACAAGGCAAGGAGATATAATAAGAGCACCGACATATGACGCTCAACCACCGTTGTTGAGCCATGCTGGTACCCCGTAAATATTGTGTGGGCACTATACAAGGACGTGTTTTGTAAACCAGCGTAGGTTAGTCTTAGGGCGCTACGGTTAGGGTTATGGTTACGGTTAGAGTTAGAGTTCGGGTTGGGTTAGCGTTACTGATAGAGTTAGGATTAGGATTAGGATTAGGGTTAGGTTCAGGATTAGGGTTGTTAGGGTTAGGATTAGGATAAGGGTTGGAGTTGTTTCGTGCTTGTGCCTGTAACTACCTGAGAAATGAATGAATGAATGAATTAATTAATTAATGGGGAGGCCTCAGCAAAACCTGGCTTCGCGCATGCGCACTTATAGCTTAGCCACGGTGGTTAAGTGTCATACGCCGTGACGCTTATATGCCTCAGGCAGGGGAGATTGGCAGTGGTGAATCTACGGTGGCCGCAATGAGACACGTACAGGCTGATGACAACCTTAGGCCTCTTGTCAAAAAGATCATCGGTTGGGTATCAGATGATATGACCCGTCCGATGTCGTTTCCACCGGATAGCCATCGTGTATTTTTCACCCCAGAGTCCAGTACAATCGGCTTTCTACCGGGGGGAATTTTATCGGTCGGATAAATTCAACCGGTACTCAACCGATGATCTTTTTGACAAGAGACATTGCTTTACCAAGCCCAGTGTGTAGAAATGTTGCGCTTGTATTTGTGGGGATGGTTACAGGGCAGGGGAGAATGGGAGTGGTGAATCTACGGTGGCCACAATGAGACAAAGATTAATAGCCCTGGGTGTATTTGTGGCTATACAAGGCACGAGAGAATGGAAGTGGTGAATCTACGGTGGCCACTATGAGACAAAGATTAATAGCCCTGGGTGTATGTGTGGCTATACAAGGCAGGAGAGAATGGAAGTGGTGAATCTACGGTGGCCACTATGAGACAAAGATTAATAGCCCTGGGTGTATTTGTGGCTATACAAGGCAAGAGAGAATGGAAGTGGTGAATCTACGGTGGCCACAATGAGACAAAGATTAATAGCCCTGGGTGTATTTGTGGCTATACAAGGCACGAGAGAATGGAAGTGGTGAATCTACGGTGGCCACAATGAGACAAAGATTAATAGCCCTGGGTGTATTTGTGGCTATACAAGGCACGAGAGAATGGAAGTGGTGAATCTACGCTGGCCACAATGGGACAAAGATTAATAGCCCTGGGTGTATTTGTGGCTATGCAAGGCACGAGAGAATAGAAGTGGTGAATCTACGGTGGCCACAATGAGACGAAGATTAATAGCTCTGGGTTTATTTGTTTATTTGTGTTATAATGTGTATTCAACATTATTCAACCTTTTTGACGAATAATGGTACCCGTGGATCGGATGAATATGGACCACCATCATTATTATTCTTCTCCTTATTGTTTGCACTTGTTTTGTTATTACCACAATCCGTTAGGGTATAATGTATTCTGATTGTGTGAGCTGATTCGGTTGGCAAAATGGGGTAATAGCGCCCTCTGCCGTCTCATGGGAAAACCCAAAAATAGCCTAGCGCGCCCTCTGTCGACACGATTTGCCCGGAGGTAATTGGGAATAATAACTCTTCGCGACCAATCGAGCTGAGCAGACGAGACGAGACAGCGAATGAGATCCTGTAATCGAATCAGACAGGGACACGAATTCATTTCCCTCCACGGTCGGATCTAGGACAGAGCTAATTAGGGGGAGGGACTTGGCCGGCTCGCTGTTCTAGGAAAGATTCTGAACAAAGATTGAAATTGTAATTTCGGATTAATATCAGACTGAATTGGGATCGCTGCATCAATCTAGAATGACCTACTTCCATTCTCCTCTCCTCCCCTCTATATATACTCCACTACTCTCCTCTCCTCTCCTCTCCTCTCCTCTCCTCTCCTCTCCTCTCCTCTCCTCTCCTCTCTACTCCTCTGCTCTGCTCTGCTCTCCTCTCCTCTCCTCTCTTCTCCTAACTTCCCCTCCCCTTTCTACTCCTCTGCTCTGCTCTCCCCTCCTCTCCTCCCCTCCCCTCTCTTCTCCTCTCCTCTCCTCCCCTACCTTCCCCTCCCCTCTCTACTCATCTGCTCTACTCTGCTCTGCTCTCCCCTCCTCTTCTCTCCTCTCCTCTCCTCCCCTCCCCTCTCCTCTCTTCTCCTCTCCTCTCCTCTCCTCCCCTACCTTCCCCTCCCCTCTCTACTCCTCTGCTCTGCTCTACTCTGCTCTGCTCTGCTCTGCTTTCCCCTCCTCTTCTCTCCTCTCCTCCCCTCCCCTCCCCTCTCCTCTCCCCTCTTTCCCTCCCCTCTCCTCTCCCCTCTTTCCATCCCCTCCCCAGCCTCCCTCCCCTCCCCTCCTCTTCTCTCTTCTCCTCTCCTCCCCTCCCCTCTCCTCTCCCCTCTCATCTCCTCTGCTCTCCTCTCCACTAGTCCAGTAAGACACTCTCTTTAATAAAAACAATCTATTACACAATAATTTACCGAGTCGGGTTACCGTCCTCCATGATTTTCCTAAAGATTAAGACACGACGACTGTTACCTGTGGGCTTTTTTTGAGGAATAAGAGGGCGAGGTTCTGTCCTTACTTGAAACAGTCGCAGGTGCAGAGAGCGTCCAGGCAGGAGTCTTTGTGGAACTTGGCCTTCCGCTGGACGTCCAGCAAACACGGGTACGTGTCCGTCCTGCAGTAGGTGAAGATGAACATGAGGAGGAGCAGGATGGCGAAGACGATGCCGAAGATGATGCCCATGTCCCTGGCCACGTTAGTACTGGGAAAGATAAATAGACACAGATAATCAGAGAGTCATAGAGAGAGACAGAGAGAGAGAGAGACACACACACACACAGAGAGACAGAGAGTGAGAGAGAGGGGAAGATAAATAGACACAGATAATCAGAGAGTCATAGAGAGAAAGAGAGAGAGACAGAGAGAGAGACAGAGACAGAGAGAGAGAGAGAGGGGAAGACAAATAGACACAGATAATCAGACAGTCACAGAGAGACAGAGACAGATAGAAACAGAGAGACAGGGAGAGTGAGGGACAGAGATGGGAAGATAAATAGACACAGATAATCAGAGAGTCACAGAGAGAGACAGAGACAGAGAGAGAGAGACACACAGAGAGAGAGAGACAGAGAGTGAGAGAGAGGGGAGGATAAATAGACACAGATAATCAGAGAGTCATAGAGAGAAAGAGAGAGACAGAGACAGAGACAGAGACACAGAGAGAGAGAGGGGAAGACAAATAGGCACAGATAATCAGAGAGTCACAGAGAGAGAGAGAGAGAGAGAGAGACAGAGAGACAGAGACAAAGAGACAGAGCGAGAGAGGAGGATAAATAGACACAGATAATCAGACAGTCATAGAGAGAGATAGAGAGAGAGAGACAGAGAGTGAGGGAGAGAGATGGGGAAGATAAATAGACACAGATAATCACAGCGAGAGAGAGAGACAGAGAGGGAGACAGAGAGAGAGAGGGAGAGAGACAGAGAGGGAGACAGAGAGACAGAGAGACAGAGAGAGACAGAGAGACACAGAGAGAGAGGGGGAGAGAGAGAGACAGAGACAGAGAGAGACAGAGAGACAGAGAGAGAGGGAGAGATACAGAGACAGAGACAGAGACAGAGAGAGAGACAGAGAGCGAGAGAGAGGGGGAGAGATAGAGAGAGAGGGGGAGAGAGGAGAGAGAATGAGAGGAGGGAAAGAGGAGAAAGAGGGGAGAGATGGGGAGAGGAGGGAGAGGAGGAAGAGAGGGTAGAGAGAGAATTGAAAGGGATACAAAACAATCAAAAGCCAGTGTCAATATTGAATTCAATGATTGCCAAAAGCGCGCTGGTATTTAGAGACTCAACGAACAGGACACCTTCTACCAGTCCCAAGCCAACACCATCTCCTCTCTCTCTCTACCTCGCAAACAAACATCCCACTCCGTGGATGTGGGAGGGATCGGAGCGGGAAGAGATTCGACAGTCGTGTGACATAGCGAGAAGGTCAATTTCAACCGGATGACGGGAGAGCCGGTAGATGATAAAAACAACAACAAAATCCAATAGAGTTTTTTTTTTCTTTCGATAAGCACCAAGGATTTCGACGATAAATTACATTTTCTCGTCCGCTGCCCTCGTCCCAAGGATTTGGAGCGAGGGATAAATCATGTTACGCTCTCTACCTCTCTCTCTCTTCTCTCTCTCTCTCTCCCCTCTCTCTCTCTCTCCTCTCTCTCTCCTCTCTCTCTCTCTCTCTCCTCTCTCTCCCCCTCTCTCTCTCCTCTCTCTCTCTCTCCTCTCTCTCCCCCTCTCTCTCTCTCAGGTCTCTCTCTCTGTCTATCTCTCTCTCCCTCTCTCTCTCCTTCTCTCTCCCTCTCTCGCTCCCCTATTTCTCTCTCTTCCTCTCTCTCTCAGCTCTCTCTCTATCTCTCCCTCCTCTCTCTACTCTCTCCTGTCTCTCTTTCTATCTCCCTCTCTATGTCTCTCTCTCCCTCTCCCTCCCCCTCTCTCTCTATCTCTCTTTCTCCATTTGTCCCTCTGTCTGTCTCTCTCCCCTTATCTCTCTCTCTCTCCCCTTCTCTGTCTCTCTCTCCCTCTGTCTCTCTCTCTCTCTCTCTCTTCTCTCTCTCTCTCTCTCCCCTCTCTCTCTCTCCTCTCTCTCTCCTCTCTCTCTCTCTCTCTCCTCTCTCTCCCCCTCTCTCTCTCCTCTCTCTCTCTCTCCTCTCTCTCCCCCTCTCTCTCTCTCAGGTCTCTCTCTGTCTATCTCTCTCTCCCTCTCTCTCTCCTTCTCTCTCCCTCTCATCGCTCCCCTATTTCTCTCTCTTCCTCTCTCTCTCAGCTCTCTCTCTATCTCTCCCTCCTCTCTCTACTCTCTCCTGTCTCTCTTTCTATCTCCCTCTCTCTGTCTCTCTCTCCCTCTCCCTCCCCCTCTCTCTCTATCTCTCTTTCTCCATTTGTCCCTCTGTCTGTCTCTCTCCCCTTATCTCTCTCTCTCTCCCCTTCTCTGTCTCTCTCTCCCTCTGTCTCTCTCTCCCCCTCCACCCTCTATCTCTCTCTCTCTCTCTCCCCCTCTCTCTCCCTTCTCTCTCTCTCTGTCTCTCCCTGTCTCTCTCTCTGTCTGTCTGTGTCTCTCTCTGTCTCTGTCTCTTTCTCTCCCACCCCTCCTCTATTTTTGATAGGTCTGATTTTCTTCTTTTAAGTGGGGAGCCTGAGGCTGACAGAGGACCGGTCCGTCCGTGGAGACAATCTGCAGGATGAGGGAGTTGATGGCAAAGCTCTATATCAGAGAAGGAAAAGAGATCAATTTCCCCCCTAGTGTGAAAATCGGAGAATGTTGTGCGCAAACAAGAATGTCCGCTTCCTAACCTGATGATGCTGAACCCCGAAAAGACGCCAAACATGACTGAAAAAAACGCCTCCAGGATCACAACCCCATTTCTATTGGGATGCAAACATTTATGTCAATAAACCTGGCTTCAGCAGTTAGGGGAATCACATCAAGTGGATGAAAACGAACAAAACCAACAAAAAGAACAAAACCCACAAAACCACAAAACCCACAAAACCAACGAACCCAACAAAACCCACAAACCAACGAACCCAACAAAACCCACAAAACCACAAAACCCACAAAACCAACAAAACCCACAAAACCCACAAAACCAAGAAAACCCACAAAACCAACAAAACCAACAAAACCAACAAAACCAATAAAACCCACAAAACCCACAAAACCCACAAAACCCACAAAACCCACAAAACCAAGAAAACCAAGAAAACCCACGAAACCCACAAAACCAACAAACCCCACAAATCCAAGAAAACCAAGAAAACCCACAAAACCCACAAAACCCACAAAACCAACAAACCAACAATACCAACAAAACCAACAAAACCCACAAAACCCACAACACCAACAAAACCAAGAAAACCAAGAAAACCAAGAAAACCCACAAAACCATCAAAACCATCAAAACCCACAAAACCAACAAAACCCACAAAACCAACAAAACCCACAAAACCCACAAAACCCAACAAAACCCAACAAAACGAACGAAATCTAAATAGCCCCCAAAACTCAACTGGATAGAGACTTGAGCCCGAGACCACTAGCCTGATCGCACCATCGCTCTAACCAACTTAGCGATCCAACCCTTAGATAGCGACCTTTTCTCTCTTCTCAATCGACACGTGGCGTGGAACGTGGTATAGCGTTCTTGTTTCTAACAGTCGAGCAGGCATGGAAATGCAATCTGGCTTCTCTTCCAGCCACACAAAACACCCAGGGGTTAGGGAGTCTCTCGTCGACTGAGCTAGATGGAGATAAATCAGTCGGATTGCATCTCCAAGGAGAGAGGAAGGAGGAAAATGGGGATAGGGGGAAAGAGAAAGAGGAAGAGGGAGAGAGGAGGGAGAGGGGGAGAGAGAGATAGAGAGGGAGGGAGAGAGAGAAAGAAGGAGAGATGAGAGAGGGGGATAGAGAGGAAGACGGAGAGGGAGAGAGAAAGAGAGGGAGAGGGAGAGAGAGAGGGGGAGAGGGAGAGGGAGAGAGAAAGAGGGAGAGAGGGAGAGAAAGAGAGAGAGGGGAGAGAGAAAGAGAGGGAGAGATAGAGAGAGGAGGAGAGAGAAAGAGAGGGAGAGGGAGAGATAGAGGGCGAGAGAGATAGAGAGGGAGGGAGATAGAGGTAAAGAGAGAGAGAGGGGGAAAGAGAAAGAGTGAGAGAGAGAGAGGGCAGAGAGAGAGAAAGAGGGAGAACGGGAGAGAGGGAGGAGAGAGAGCGAGGAGAGAGAGGTGAAGAGAGAGAGAGGGAGAGGGAGACCAAAACCAAGAGATAGACAGACAGGAAGCGAAACTGAGACAGAAATAGACAGAGACAGAGAGACAGAGCCACGGAGAGACAGAATTTGACAAGGGAGACAGATAAATAAAGATGGACAAAGAGAGACAAAGAGAGACAAAGATGGGTAAGGAAGCTCTGTAAATATTCGCGGTCCCCTTTGATGTGACAGATTCCCCCGGGGGGCTACGACGTAATCAACCGCTCGTCTCCAGTTCCCGTCCCAAACCCTTCCCCTCTCTCCCCCGCCCGAAAAAAAAAAAAAAACTATACCGCCGATTGACCAAACGCCCCTGGTTAATGTATAAATAGCAAGTTTTTTTTCACGACATCCGAGGAGTTTGTCCTTTTTTTTTTTCTTCGGGGGAGGGGGAGGGGGAGAGAGACGAAGTCTTGCCGCGTCCCAAGCGATCTCTATCCCACTCCACTCCCCAACCGAGTACACTCTCGACCCAAAACTAATGGACTGTACTTTAATAGACTAATGAGGGCAGTGTTGGCGCCATTTTTTTTTTTTTTTGAGGGGGTTGACTAGGAGGGAGGGTTTTTAAAGTTGCGCTGTCGTCACTGGACTTACGGTTCGTTTACTGTCAAAATGAGCGCTAGTATATTTTTGGTGCGACCTTTCCCTGACAGGCGATAATTCAGGACTACTGATAGGCCAGCTGTGGGTGGACTGGAGGAGGGGGGCAATGCCATAGCATTGAATGAGGCCGAGGTCGAGCTCAACTTGGAACGGCCAGCTGTGGGTGGACTGGAGGAGGGGGGGCATGCCATAGCATTGAATGAGGCCGAGGTTGAGCTCAACTTGGATAGGCCAGCTGTGGGTGGACTGGAGGAGGGAGGCATGCCATAGCATTGAATGAGGCCGAGGTCGAGCTCAACTTGGATAGGCCAGCTGTGGGTGGACTGGAGGAGGGGGGGCATGCCATAGCATTGAATGAAGCCAAGGTCGAGCTCAACGTGTAGAGTGAACTGACTTTTTACCAATTGATATTTTTGACAAACTTTGGAGAACATCTCCCTCTCTCTCTCTTTCTCCCTTGTCTTTCTCTCTTCCCTCTCTCTCTCTCTCTCTCTCTTCCCTCTCTCTCTATCTCTCTCCCTTTAATCCTCTCTCTCCGTCTCTCTCTCCCCATGTCTCCCTCTCTCTCTCTCTCTCTCTCCCTCCCTCCCCTCTCTCTCTCTCTCTCTCTATCTCTCTGTCAACCCCTCTCTTTCTCTCTCTCTACCCTCCCCTCTCTCTCCCTCTCTTTCTCACCCTCTCCCTCTCCCTACTTCTCCCTGTCTCCACCATCTCTCTTTGTCTCTCTGTCTCCCACAGTCATTCTGTTTGACAAGAGCGCAGAACAGATCATCCAGAGTCCATTCCACCCTCCACATTATAATATTATACATTTAATTTATTTTTGTCTTTGCCTTGCCTCGTGATACCGGTGTCATTTTGCCTCGTTCGGGTGATGATTTCGGACGGAGAGGAAGGGGGGAAGGGGGGAGGAGAGGGAAGATAAAGAGAAGACCAAGGGGACGTGGGACCGAGCCTTGGACAAGGATGTAAGGAGATACGAGGGGAGGATCGGGGGGAGGGGTGGATATCGGGGAGACGTGAGCTGCGTCGTAAAAGAGTGATTTAGACGGGAAATGAAAACATTCTTTGGCTGATTGTGAAGGAATTAATTTGCAGGACAGATGGGCTGAGCGACGGGAGATATAGTTACTACATTTGGAATGTGATTGCTGGCTGACTGACTGATGGCTGGTTAGCGTGATTGGTTGGTTTGCTTGCGATACTTGCTGCTGTTTGCATGCTTGCTTGCTTGCTGTTTGCTTGCTTGCTTGCTTGCTTGCTTGCTTGCTTGCATGCTTACTTGCTTGCTTGCTTGCGTTTGCTTACTTGCTTTCATGCTTGCCCTTTGCTTGCTTGCTTGCCTGCCTACCTGCCTGTTTGCTTGCTTGCTTGCCTGTCCTACCTGCTTGCTTGCTTGCTTGCTTGCTTACTTGCTTGCTTTACTTGCTTGCTTGCTTGCTTGCTTGCTTACTTGCTTGCTTGTTTGTTTGCTTGCTTGCTTGCATGCTTGCTTGCTCGCTGTTTGCTTCCTTGCTTGCTTCCTTCCTTGCTTCCTTCTTGCTTGCCTTGCTTGCTTGCTTGCTTGCTTGCTTGCTTGCTTGCTTGCTTGCTTGCTTGCTTGCTTGCTCTGCCTGCTTGCTGCTTGCTTGTTTCCTTGCTTGCTTGATTGATCAATTGCTTGCCTTCTTGCTTACCTGTGCTTACTGCTTACTTGCTTTTGCTTGCTTGTTTGTTGGCTTGCATGTTGGCTTGCCTGCCTGCCTGCCTGCCTGCCTGTTTGTTTGCTTGCATTGCTTGCTTGCTTGCTTAAAAGGCAGTCGGTTCTGTGGTCGGACGGTCGGTCTGTTTGTTGGTGAGCCGTTTCTCTCGTGTCGATTGCAAGTCAAACCTCGAGTAGTCGCACCCTCCCCATGTCTCACTGCCTTCCTAGAGCGGCCGGATCTCTTACTCAATCGCCCAGCCAGCAGTCGCGTCCCAACCTCTCAAAACAAAACATTCCCCCTCAAAAAAACCAAGCTGAAAAATACTGCCCAGCTCGTGGACCGAAAACGCCGCACGTCCTGACGGTCTCTGTCCGTAGATTCAATCATCGATCCGCCCGAGATGCACCCACGGCCTGCAAGCCCTGAACCAATTCGGTCAGAGACGCCTAGGCAGCGGAGGAAATGGGACATTACTCCCTCGTCTGCTACGAAAACACATGCAAGGGGGGAAACGGCCCGACCTGGGCTGCATGCCAACACGCGCGCTTCCGGTCCCAGTCACCGACCGAGCGGCAACTTACAGACTGTCGCCTTATCGGGTCGTCAGCGGCAGACAAATCGATTACAACTTAATCAGTATCGATCTATGTCCTACTTCATCCTCTCTCTTCTCATTTTCCTCCTTCTCCTACTCCGTCTCCTCCTCCCCTCGTCCTTCTCCGCCCCCCTCCCCCTGCTCCTCTCTTTCCTCCTCCCCTCCTCCTCCCACCACCTCATCTCTTTCCTCTTACCCCTCCCTCCTTCTTCTCCTCCTCCTCCTCTCTCCCCTCCTCCTAACCCTTCTCTTCTCCTCCCTACTCCCTATCTCCCCTCCTCCTCTCTCCCCTCCTTCCCTCTCCCTCCTCCTCCTCTATCTCCACCTCCTCTCTCTCCTCCTCTCTCTCTCCTCCTCTCTCTCCTCCTCTTCTCCCACCTTCCCCTCTCTATCTCCACCTCCTCTCTCTCTCCTCCTCCTGCTAACCATTTCTCTTCCCCTCCCTACTCATATCTCCCCCCCTCCTCCTCCTCTATCTCCTCTCCTCCTCCTCTCTCTCTCTCCTCCTCCCCTCCTCCTCTCTCTCCTCTCCTCCTCTCTCTCCTCCTCCTCCCCCCCTCCTCTCTCCTCTCCTCTCCCTCTCCTCCTCCACTCTCTCCTCTCTCTCCTCTCTCTCATCTCCTCCTCTCTCTCCTCCTCCTCCCCTCCTCTCTCTCCCATCCTCCTCTCTCTCCCCTCCTCCTCTCTCTCCTCTCCTCCTCTCTCTCCTCCCCCTCATCTCCCTCCTCCTCCTCCCTCTCCTCCCCATCCCCCATCCCCCTCTCCCTCCGTCCCTTCCCCCACCTTCTCGTCGCATCCTCTCTCCGCGCAACACATGAATTATTCCAAGCATCCCATCCTCCCGGTTGCCCTAGCAACCACAATCATCACGAGAAAGGTGAGACGGAGAGAGCGGACCTCCAAGATAAAAAAAAATATAGATGTAAATATAATGTATTCCTCCTCTTTTTTTTCTTCTCTCCACTTATTGATAAGGGCTGGGAATGTTCGCGAGCATATTATAACGGATCGCTCGAGCACATGATTCGTGGGGGAAACTAAATCTCCTTCCGTAGTTCTTTTCCTTTTGGCGTTGTGTCGGCTAGATACATTTTTTTTTTTTATTTCCACAACCCCAGGTGCGTCTTGCGAAGCGGCGGTAATCTCCCGACGGGGGGAGGGGGGGGAGAGGTAGCCGTTGGGGCCG
>OX465122.1:8841877-9021213 GCA_949987565.1 Luidia sarsii
CCCGTACCGTACGTGACCAAGACCCTAAAAATAGACCGCGACTCAAACCCCGGTGACAAGCATGGCTGCACCCATGGCGTGCCCCTTTAATTAAGACACCACTTCAACCCTTTCCGCTGGCAAAATGCACAACAGAGCGTCAGCCGCGGACCGTATATCTCAAACCACAGTAAAGGGACTTGCAATTCTCCACACGCACGTTCGTAGAACCCCACCACCCAATAAAAAAAAATGCCATACCAAAAAACAAATTGCTTGGCGAAAAGCGAACCGCCGGCGACAATGTAATTGCTTCACGCGCAAAAGGTTTTTTTTTTTTAAATCATTTTCCCAGCTAGCGGAAATGCCCGGGACACACTTCTGACGAGTGGTAACGCGAGATCTCGCGGCCCTTCGGCGAGAATTGACATTGTTGTCCCTTTTTCCTCTCCCATTTTTTTTTTTAGGGGGGGGTTTCTCCGTTCGTTTTTTTTCGTCAGTGTGTAAGGAACGTTTGCGAGGCCAGTGTCTCTAAGTACATTGACGTGGCGGGACGCGTGAGCGATGTTTGTGAAATCATGGGGAGCGAAACACGACCATGCGTTTTAAAAGCCCTATACAACATCGGTAAAGGTCAAAAGATTGCCACAGTTTGTGTGTTAAACCATTAAACATTCCCCAAAAAGAAAACCTTTTAATTTTAGGCCTCTTGTCAAATGATTTGACCCGTCCGATGTCGTTTCCACCCGATAGCCATCTTGTATTTTTTCACCCCAGAGTCCGGTACAATCGGCTTTCTACCGGGGGAAATTATTTTATCGGTCGGATGAATTCAACCGGCACTCAACCGATGATTTTTTTTTGGACAAGAGACCTTAGCTCAAAAGTAATCTGAGAAAGTAGAAAAAAAGGCAACAAAAAACCGTCACGGTTTTCGCACCGGCCTGTAGTGTAAGAAAAAGCTAGAAAACTGTGATTTCAAACAGATCTCTAAAGATTATTATAGAGGTTCTTCACATGACGTCACCTGACCGTCAAAGGCTAATTAGCATAATAACTGCAGGAGCGTCCAAATACGCGGACGCGCGTGCAAATATGGAATCTGAGTATTTCCATTGGACATTGGATGACTCCAAGACGCGCGCGTTCCGCGTACGTACATCCGCGTGAATTAAACGCCGACCGTTAAAAAAAAAACAAGTGACTGAACAAAAACCTCTACAGCAAGATTTGAGACGACTGTCCCCCCCCCGAAAAAAATGGATCTTAGAGCCATTTTGGAAAAAAGGGGCTTATGGGTGCTCATTTCAACACGCATCCATGCATCAATATCCTTCACACCACGAACAGGCAATTCTGGCAATAGTTATAGTTATACCCAACTGATGGCCAAAGTAAAAACCGAGGAACGAAATCCACCCGCGAATCTGCGGCTTTCTAACGCCCCGGTCCTCCGGGTAGTCACGCCTGACGAACTGGAAGCTCATCGGAGTGACAAAGAGCGCTCGAAAAAAATGTTATAAAGGAGACAAAATTCTTGAGGGGTGCGTCTATAGTGCCCAGATAGAGGAAATCTCGGGTTTTTTTAAGGAGGAGAGAGGGAATTTGTTTGATGGTATCAAATTCGGATAGGAAGATAGACGGCTATTTTTTTTTACTGCGCAAGATGGCACACGGATAATTAAACGATACCCCTTAATTACAAAACGAATGTCGTGGTTGGGCAACAGCACTTCGTTCTCAATATGTCATAGATTTTAAAGCCCCTACACAACATTGGTAAGATCGAAAAACAGAAATGATCACAGATTTGCATGAAACGTATACAGTTTGAAGATGGTTATAGTAGAAACCTCTCACTGAAATATTTCTGCCTCAAAATGTTCTATTTTGGGAGAAATGAGTAAAAGAAATAGTTTACGTCTCACCGAGATCTAAACCATTTTTTCGGAACAGTAGGGCGTTGAATGCTGCATTTTCGCGAAACAAATGAAGCGGTTTTCACGATTTTTTCGAGACTCGGTTGGCGGATTGAGCTGAAATTTTCACAGGTGTGCTATTTGCCATGCATATGTTGGATCAGACATCGTATGGATGCTATTCTTTGACCTCGACCAATGTTGTGTAGGGGCATTAAAGAGAAAGATCCCTTTTTTTGGAAAGGTCCTGCTAGGATCGAAACGTCAGGCCCTCTACCTTTGAGGTTTATGTATTGCAGGTCATTTTAGTCTGTGAGCAGCTTGCAACAGTTTGTGGTAATCATTTACTTCAGATTTTAAAGAAGCGATTATCGTGACCGCCTGTTTGAAAGTGGATTCACTGTGCTGAATTTAATACTGTCAAATTCTGATTTTGAGAAAGGTCCTGCTAGGATTGAAACGTCAGGCCCACTAATTAATAATCATTTTGAGATTTGCATTTTGGTCATTTTAGTCATGAAGGAGTTTTTAGCAGTAAAGCAGGTTTATACTAATTGGTTGTTTGCATCTGAATGAAAGCGGGGGTGTGATCCCTGGAGATATACGGCAGTTAATGGTTGAATTGCTTCTGACTGTCGCCCCACCTCGGTAATTTAACATGCCTTGGTAATTAGAAATACAGCAACGACACAACACTCACCAAACTGAATGAGAATCGCCACACAGACTTGATGTCCCCACCACATGGCTGGATTCTGGTGTACAGTAATTCCACGATATACACCGAGGAGGTCCGGCCTGGCACCGGGGCAGGCCGCGGCTGGGTGTACCGGCGATCGCAGCGGAAAGCCCCACGAAGTGACCGCGGCCGTGCGCGCTGAACTCGAGCGTGTCCGGACGCGGAATAGACCCACGGGTCTGCACGCGAATCCTCGATCTCACTCCCAAGCTGCGTAAAGATAAAACTGCTTTTCAGTAATGTTTAACCACGGGGGTGATGAGAACTCGAGGTAAAAATCCGCGCAGGCAATGCACCTCTGCCGTTCGTGCGTTTTAGGTACTGAGAGAAGATCCAGATATGAACGTGTGTAGGCTGTAGGGCTCAGCATGCAACGCTACCTCCGTTGAGCTACCCACGATATGCAAGCACGCGTTCACGAGCGCGTGGTGAAGAGGATGAAAGCGTGTGGCTAAATGGAGCGCGTTGTAGTGTTGACGAAATTGCAGCGGAGGGGGAAGGACGGTGGGGGGGGGGGGGGGGTGGGGGTGAATGAGCGAGGCTCGAGGCTACCCTCCTGACAAGATCATTTAATACCCCGCCCTCCACGGCAGCAAAATCAATCGTGGGAATTTGGCCGTGGGGTACACGGTACTGCGTCCATCGTCCGCCGCTCATTACGCTGGCGGAGTTCCCTTTTCTCCGCCTCATCTAATCGGGCTTGCATTATTTTGTGGTGGGGGAGATAGAGCGGGGTTCTCATCTTACTTCTGGGTCGGAGTTTTCGCCTCTTAACGACGGGGGTGGGGTGGGTGGGGTTGGGGGTGAAGGTGGAGGTTCGTGACCCGGAGGATGGTCTTAGATGTGGTGTCTTGATCTTTTCATGTTGTCGGGCGACGAATTGGATGAATGGTGGGTTGGAAGGTTAAATGAATGGGCGGGTTGGATAGTTGGGTGATTGGGATGATTGTATGAATGGAGGGGAGGATTGGATGGTTGGGTGGGTGCTTGAATGAATGGGTGGGTTGGATAGTTAGGTGAATGGAATGGTTGGATGAATGAATGGGTTGATGGATGGTTGGGTGGGTGCTTAAATGAATGGGCGGGTTGGATAGTTAGGTGAATGGAATGGTTGGATGAATGAATGGATTGATGGATGGTTGGGTGGGTGCTTGAATGAATGGACGGGTTGGATAGTTAGGTGAATGGGATGGTTGGATGAATGAATGGATTGATGGGTGGTTGGGTGGGTGCTTGAATGAATGGACGGGTTGGATAGTTAGGTGAATGGGATGGTTGGATGAATGAATGGATTGATGGATGGTTGGGTGGGTGCTTGAATGAATGGACGGGTTGGATAGTTAGGTGAATGGGATGGTTGGATGAATGAATGGATTGATGGGTGGTTGGGTGGGTGCTTGAATGAATGGGCGGGTTGGATAGTTGGATGAATGGGATGGTTGGATGAATGAATGGATTGATGGATGGTTGGATGGGTGCTTGAATGAATGGGCAGGTTGGATAGTTAGGTGAATGGAATGGTTGGATGAATGAATGGATTGATGGGTGGTTGGGTGGGTGCTTGAATGAATGGACGGGTTGGATAGTTAGGTGAATGGAATGGTTGGATGAATGGATGGATTGATGGGTGGTTGGGTGGGTGCTTGAATGAATGGACGGGTTGGATAGTTAGGTGAATGGAATGGTTGGATGAATGAATGGATTGATGGATGGTTGGATGGGTGCTTGAATGAATGGGCAGGTTGGATAGTTAGGTGAATGGAATGGTTGGATGAATGAATGGATTGTTGGGTGGTTGGGTGGGTGCTTGAATGAATGGACGGGTTGGATAGTTAGGTGAATGGGATGGTTGGATGAATGAATGGATTGATGGATGGTTGGGTGGATGCTTGAATGAATGGGCGGGTTGGATAGTTGGGTGAATGTGATGATTGGATGAATGAATGGATTGATGGATGGTTGGGTGGGTGCTTGAATGAATGGGCGGGTTGGATAGTTAGGTGAATGGGATGGTTGAATGAATGAATGGTTTGATGGCTGGTTAGGTGGGTGCTTGAATGAATGGGTGGGTTGGATAGTTAGGTGAATGGGATGGTTGGATGAATGAATGGATTGATGGCTAGTTGGGTTGGGTGCTTGAATGAATGGGCGGGTTGGATAGTTGGGTGAATGGGATGATTGTATGAATGGAGGGGAGGATTGGATGGTTGGGTGGGTGCTTGAATGAATGGGCGGGTTGGATAGTTGGGTGAATGTGATGGTTGGATGAATGAATGGATTGATGGATGGTTGGGTGGGTGCTTGAATGAATGGGCAGGTTGGATAGTTAGGTGAATGGGATGGTTGGATGAATGAATGGATTGATGGATGGTTGGGTGGGTGCTTGAATGAATGGGCGGGTTGGATAGTTGGGTGAATGGAATGGTTGGATGAATGAATGGATTGATGGCCTATGGGTGGTTGGGTGGGTGCTTGAATGAATGGGTGGGTTGGATAGTTAGGTGAATGGGAGGATAATTAGGAGGAAGGGAGGCAGGCAGGGAGGTGGGGAAGGAGGTAGGAAGGTGGGGAGGGAGGTAGGGAGGTGGAGGTGGGGAGGGGGAGGCAGGCAGGCAGGGAGGCAGGGAGACAGGGAGGGAGGGAGGGAGGGAGAGAGGTACAGAGGCAGGCATGGATGCAGGCAGGGAGGCAGGGAGGTACAGAGGTAGGGAGGGAGGCAGGGAGGCAGGCAGAGAGGGAAGGAGGGAGGGATCGATAAAAAATGCCTTTATTATCTGTTGTTTTATCGAATCCAAGAACAAATAGCGCCCTCTAGCGTTGGTAATAATCCCATGTTATGCTTACTTCACGTTGGTTACTGCATGGAAATTAATTCACTACGGCTACAAATATCGCACAAGTCTATGGGAATCAGCTACATCCGCAATATGGTGAGTTCCATAGACTGGTGTGCAATCTGAAGCCATAGCCATTAGATCTAACAAGCCTCGTGGAGTCATATTGTATGATCGTCCGTACGTCATATTGACGTTAGCAACTTCCAAGAAATCTAGTCACGCCAAAATGGCGCGAATTTCAGGCGTTTAATCTCTTTATTGCAGACTATCCCATCAGCCTTTAACTCTCCTTCGCGTTGCTAGGATAGCGCCCTCTATAGTTGAAAAGTTAAAGAATCTGCCCCAGTACTACACACAACAAAAATGTACTTGAAAAGAATAAAACCACACGAATTATAAGCTAACGGAATGTGATAAAGCAACATTTCATTCTCCTTTTATACCCCCACCTCAAAGGAACGATTATTCAGCATAAATTAGGACATTTGAATTCTCTTCGTAACTATTGACCGATTTCTGGGCAACCTATCTACAACTTGCGCAACCACTGTTTACATTAAGCTCACACGTGTCTTATACTAGTAGGTATTTTTGCATCTCATTTGGCACAGCAGCGATTGAAATGCACAAACTAAAGAATATGGACAATATGATCGTCTTCTTTGCTCATTTCCACTCCTGTTCTGCACCAAATGAGTTGCAAAAATACCCACAATAGCTAGTCACGTGACGGCATGTAAACAGTGGTCGGGCAAACTTGATGTGAACGCGCGAAAATGAAAAACAAAAATTGATGTGATAAACTCACCGCATGGGCAACTTTTGTGCCATTCCAGTGGCCAACTTGATTCATTCTGTCAGTTTATCAAACAGTGCTCGATACAGGAGGCTCCAAGGCGTTAGAATCATAATGAGGCATATTTTAAGCACGATTCACTGAAGCGAAAAGCGATGTTGGAAATCTGCACACAAAAAAAAAAAGGCGTGTCGAAACGCTAGGGCGCCCTCATCGGTCGGACCGACTTCGGTAACTTAAAAGGTGCAGCACACTAAACGCCTACTTCACATTTTACTATCAAGTGTGTAGCTGCCATTTTTTTTGCTTTCCACTAGAACATCTTTGGAGGCCGACTAATGTACATTGTTTTAGGATAAATTATGTTTAATAATTATTCATCCTGGGGGTTTAATACTTTCGGATTTATAAAAATTGGAAGATTTGAGACTTGTTCAAAACACAACCCTGCCTATCTGAATTAAATTTACATGTATGTGGGTACGAAACTAGTGCCTTGTGGAGACCTAGTCCAATAGGTTGAATAGGTCTCCACAGGGAAATTGTAAAGGTGTATAGGTCTCCACAAGGTTTTCACAAAACTGGTAAATAACAACTTAACATTTGTGATGGGTAAGATTCAATTGCAAATTGAAATGTTACATATGAGGCCGGTCCAAATTTCTACCCACGAAAGTGAATGTGGTTGAAATTTAGCATTTTTAGAACATCATTGCATACTGCATAACAAAGCAATGTCTCCACAAGGATACAAAGATTGGTATGTGTGATCTTGTTGCCAAACATCTTTACAAACTTCAGACAAGACAGTTTAATCTCCACATTCATGGTTTTCTTTAATAGTATTCCGTCATTTACAGAGTGTACTGAATCAAGTAACACCACGTGCGTCACAACTTAACCGCAGAAAAAGACAAAAAGAGACCATTTCCCGACAGCCAAGTCGTGAGCGATGCTTTGAAAAACTTGACGACTCCAACCTCCAAAAAACAGAACCAATTTCCACTTTGATTTGGTTGTTTTGGGTTTTCGTGTGAGGGCCGAGGGTTGTTGGGTGCAGGACTGAACCACTGCAGGTCGGTGCGCGGGATTTGCGGGGCAGGAGCAGAGTTTAACGGTAGCGCTTGAGGGAGAGGGTGTTGCGACGTCGCCAGGCTGCGCGACGTGATCCGCCGATCGTCTGCTTGTACAGGTGACCCTTGCCAAGACCACGACTCTTCTTTCCTGCAAGAGACGGATGAGAGAGAACAACCGATATTATAAGATCTTGGCTAGATTAGTCACTTTCTCTTCAATTTGTGTGGAGGAGGAAATGAAGGGAAAGAAGAAGAGGACGAGGAAGAGAAGGAAAAGGGAGAGAAGGAAAAGGAAGAGGAGAAAGAGGCGAAAAAGGAGGAAGAGGGGGAGGAGGAAGAGGAGGAAGAGGAGGAAGAGGAGGAAGAGGAGGAAGAGGAGGAAGAGGAGGAAGAGGAGGAAGAGGAGGAAGAGGAGGAAGAGGAGGAAGAGGAGGAAGAGGAGACAAAGGAGGAAGAGGAGACAAAGGAGGAAGAGGGGGAGGAGGAAGAGGAGGAAGAGGAGGAAGAGGAGGAAGAGGAGGAAGAGGAGGAAGAGGAGGAAGAGGAGGAACAGGAGGAAGAGGAGGAAGAGGAGGAAGAGGAAGAGGAGACAAAGGAGGAAGAGGGGGAGGAGGGGGAGGAGGGAGAGGAGGAAGAGGGGGAAGAGGAGAAAGGAGGAAGAGGAAGAGGAAGAGGGCGAGGAGGTACAGGAGGGACAGGAGAACGAGGAGAAAGAGGGAGAGGGAGGAGGGAGAGGGAGAGAGAGGAGGAAGACGATGGGGAGGAAAAGGAAGAGAGAAGGGAAGCAAAATCCCGTCCCAAGAAACCCAAGCGTCTGCTTACCTGCAGAGGTGAGTCCACGGAGTTCACGGTGCTTGTGGACGGCGTTGCACAGCCACTGGGTGTCTGGGTTACGCCGGACGGCGTTGTGGAAGGGATCCACCATGATGATCTCAAAGTATTTATAGGTGGAGTCCTCGCAGACCCAGTAGCTGTTCAGAACGCGAAGGGCACCGCATCGACGGCCGGCTCGCTCCTGAGAAAAACGAGAGGAAGAGAAAAACGAACCAAATTTAACGGTGCTTCGTAAAGGCGTCTTTCACATCCAAGTCAAAAGGTCACTTCCTGCCAAGGTCAAACTTGTTTTCTTAACGCTTCTTGGAGTCCAAATGTGAGCAACTTGCAATAAACACGTCGTGTTTTCGTCATAAATTAATGGAAAAAAAAAAATGAAAGTAGGGAATGTCACTTTTTCATTTAGAAAAATTGGCAAAGAAAACGTTGACTGGACCATGACTTGAACCCAAGACCTCTGGATTAACGTACCAGTGCTCTACCATCTGAGCTACCCAGAACCTTAGATCGCAGCCTTCCCAAATAGTCAACCCCCAGCAAAGACTAGTTGACTATTAGGGAAGGCCACCATCTAAGGGCTGAATAGCAGAGATAGGAGAGCACTGGTACGTTAATCCAGAGGTCTCAGGTTCCAGTCCCAGTCCGTCAAAGTTTTTCCTGCCAATTTTTCAATTTGTTCCAAAGTTCCCAGTCAGTTTTTCCTTTCTTGGTTTTACCTTTAATTATGAAAACTGGCAAGGAATCTTTCCAGAGTGATCAAGACGGAAGAGAAATTCCCGGGAAAAGGAGGAAAGGGGGGGCCTGAAGGTCACGAGGTCGAATCCTTACCTCGGCGACTGACTGCAGGCTACGTTGGAACTTCAGCTGGTTGACACCCTGGTTGGTGGGCTTGCCGTACGTGGCGCCCTTGGGCACTGGCCTCTTGCGACCGCCACGGCGAACTCTCACTCGGTAGATGACGAAGCCTGCAAACGGAAAAGCAGATTAATTTGTTGTCAGGGCCATATTTCATGTCGCTCAACCCCTTCGAGTCGGGAAGCCGCTATGCATGCGTAGGAAGTTTCAAAATTTGGACACCGCTATTGTCCAAGCTGTAGACAAAGACTCTTTTCAGCAATATGTATCATGACAAACACATTTTTTGACGTCAGTTGCTGCACGAATTGCCAGATCAGCGGTATCATTGGCGCTATTGTGGGGCTTCATTGTGAACGATCGAGGGTCTGCGCGCGACTACGGCAGACGGTGTGCTGGCCTGCCCCACACCCAATGCGGTCAGTGGTCAATGATCAGATGTCAATAGTCAATGGTCAGAGGTCAATAGTCAGTGTCAGAGGTCAGTGGTCAATAATCCAAGGTCAATGGTCAATAGCCCTTTTTCACCCACGTGACCAAACAAAAGCACTGCCGCCACATTGGACCGCTTTTTACAGAATGTGTACGCACAACTATATGGTACAACTGATGTTTACACTGTGCGCTGCCATTGTAAGGTGGTCCAGCATGACGTCACTTGAAAAAGGTTTATAGTCAGAGGTCAATGGTCAGAGGTCAATGGTCACCAGGGCTCGACCTTAGCACTAGCCCGGCGGTCATTGTCTAGTAAAAACAGCCGCGGGCTAGTACAATGGCCCACTTTGCTAGCCCGGAGAACTTGTAAAAAGTAGACAGCAGTGTGGCAACAAAAATGATGTGGGCGGGGATGAGGAGAAATTAATAATTTGTTTTACTTGACCTAAAAACCTTGTCTTAATTTCAATATTAATTTTACAGGGCTAGTAAAACTTGCTGCGGGCTAGCAAAAACTAAATTTACTAGGCTTGGTCACCTTGCTTGGCACGGTACCCCATCCGTCGGGCCTTGTCCGGCCTGATGGGACGGGAGGCGCGGTGCACGGAGGACAGCTGACGCAGGTTCCAGGTGCGGATGCGCTTAAGGAATCGCATGACGTCGCACTGCTTCTTACGGTGAAGCTCCTGCATGTACTTGTAGGCTCCCATGGCGAAGTTTGCTGCAGGGGAGTAGTCCTACGACGGGGCAAGAGATCTCGGAGTTAGTCCCTTGGCAGAATGGGTTAGGGTTGGGGTTGGGGTTGGGCAAATTCGTCATCTGGAGACGTGTTGATTTTCTTGAAAGGATTTTTCAGCAGTCTGCCTTGCTAGCTTGCCAGTATTTCAAAGAAAAAAACAAATCAGTGACCCCTTCTCCAACCTTGGAGTTTTAAATTTAAGAAGCGTATATTTCGCCGTCACTGGCATTCTTCTGCCGTTCCCAAATTCTGAATCTGAATTCTGACTCTGAATCTGAATGCTATCTTGAAATGCCTGCAAGCAAGAAATCCCTTTCAAGAAAAACAACACATTTAGCACACTTGAAGATGAATTTATCTGTCTTATCTAGTACAAATCATTATTGCGGTTTGGTGTTGTCGTCATGTAAAACTTCACCAATGATGAATGAATAATCCAATCTTCCTCTTTTTATCAGACAAATCAGTGACTAAATTAGAAAATAGATAAAGCACACAGACTGAGACACATTTCTATTTTGACTTTCGAAGTCATAGAATATAGACTTCACTCAAATATTCTACTAATAGTAATACCACAAACGTTGCTCTATAAACACAAACATTTAATTGCTGTACAAAACCAACGTGTTTTAACCGAAGCAGTGATACACTGTTTTTGATACGCTATTCAGTAACGGTATCGACTGTATGCGTCCCTAAAAACATTCAATATTTTACTACCGAAAACAGATTCAGTATTGAAAAATAATGACCAGCTATTGTCTTCCATAGATTCAAGAATATGTACTTTATTCGAAAAATGCAGGATGGCAGATATTTCTGAAGGATTTCAGCGAATTTTAAACGGTCCTCACCCCTTGTAGTGCACAAAATCTGAAGCACACTCAGAAAAAGGACGTTCTTCAGCTAGCACCAGACTAATTTCCACGTACCAATACAGCGCGTATAAATTACGGGTACCAGACACTTTTAGAATAAACTGGTATCACTGTCCTCTCTTGGATCTTGAACCTGCCTGAATTATTTACCACCCTCAAACCCAATAAAACAAACAGAAATTAATTCCCAAACAGAACGAACAGACAAGCAAACCAAATAAACACTCAACCAAACGCCGCTAAGAATGAAAAATGAAGTCCCCACTCTTTGGCCGATGCCGACCATTTTGTTTCGAAGAAATACCCACAATGCACCGCGTCAAACCAAAATGGCCGCCTCCACGTCAGACTCTAAGGAGATGTTTACGTTGAGTTTAAAACTTTAAATGTAGACGTCATTTCCAAATAACCTCCTCTTCTTCCAGCACTGTTTTCCCAGTTCGTGTCAATTTTCCATCATTTGAATTACAAGGTTTGTGGATTATTTCATATTTTGGAGTTGTCATTTTCTTTTTTAACTTAACTTTAGTTTTGATTCCCCCCTACTGGCCCTAGGGCCCTAGCGCTGGCGTTTGGGTCAGTTTTTGGTTACTTCAATTCTTGTCTTAATTTAAGTTTTTTATCTAATTTAATGAAATTATTATTAATTATTATTATTGATATAATATCGAATGTCAGTTATATTTTTTAGTAATAATTATTATATTATAACTAGTATTGCTAACTTATTTTGTATAGTTTTAAAATTATTTTAGTTCAATAGTTGTTCACTTGTTCATGTTGCAATTGACTATTGACTATTGTAATATTGTATTGACTTTTTATCGAATTTGTTTATTCAATTATTATTCTTTGAAGCTTACACACTCTCCCCAACTTGTTATATAAAAATATTGTATTTTATTTTATTTTAATCGCTATACTTAATTATCTTGTGATTACACATCAGTTTGAAATTTCAAAATTTGATAAAAAACGCAGTGGCTGTTGTTACAGCAGTCGTCCCTGTGATTCCCTGACTTCACAGTATCTGTCGGGATGTTTAGCCCTTGGAACCAGACTATCAGCTAATAGACTGGTTCAACCAGCCTGCAATGCTGACGAAATACAATCAAGTCAAGGGACCACACGGACGACTGCCGTAACAACAGCCACTGCGGATAAAAAAAGGGTGACTTGTCGGGTCCGAGTTACTCGGACTAGTTTGACTAGTAACACAGCTATCTGATTATTACATATCTTTATTATTGCAGTGTACTATAGATCGTCACCAAGTGCACATGACTGGCTTACAGGAATGATGATTGCATATTCAGGGTCATCCCATATTGGACTGTGAGGAAGAATTCCCCTGAGGTGCGCTCGATGGGATGTAGCCGAGAGACTCGTGAGTGAGTGGCCTTTTCAAGGAGGAAGGTACGTCTCCTCCAGGGGTAGCAGCAGTACCAAGAATTAGGACGTCCCGGCGCAAAGTGATATTAGAGAAAGGGAGGAAGGAAGGTTTTACTTTTAGCGGCTCAACGACGGCCGTTCCTTGATTCACAGCCATGGTGCACTTCCCCTGGTTTGTAGCCTTTGGGCTACTACTGGCCATCTGCGCGGCCTTGCACGCAGTGGTCAGCCGCCGGCAGCCCAAGGAGACCATCGGCCACAACCCGCTCTTCGTCCAGTTCCAGCGGAAGTACTTTGTGGCCTACTTCCTAGCGCTGACGGCCGACTGGCTGCAGGGGCCCTACCTGTACAAGCTCTACCACCAGTACGGCTTCCTGGAGCCGCAGATCGCCGTCTTGTACGTCTGCGGCTTTGCCTCGAGTGTCGTGCTTGGGACCGCGACCAGCGCACTGGCCGATCACTACGGCCGGAAGCGGCTCTGCATCACCTTCTCCGTCATCTACTCCGTCTCCTGCCTGACCAAGCTCTCCTTCAACTACTACCTGCTCATCTTCGGGCGGATCTTGGGCGGCGTGTCCACCTCGCTCCTCTTCACCGCCTACGAGGCGTGGTACATCCACGAGCATGTGGAGACCCACGACTTCCCCAAGGAGTGGGTGAAGCTGACGTTCGCCAAGGCCACCTTCTGGAACGGGCTGTTGGCCATCGGCGCCGGCCTGATGTCCAACCTCCTGGTCGGCCCGCTGGATCTGGGTCCGGTCGCGCCGTTCCTCCTCGCCGTCCCGTTCCTCCTGGGCTCCGGAGCGGTGGTGGCCTCGTCCTGGAACGAGAACGTCGGAAGCCGCAAGGTCAAGATCTCCAAGACCTGCCTGGAGGGGCTTCGGCACGTCGTCCAGTCGCGCCGGATGCTCCTGATCGGCGCGATGCAGTCGCTCTTCGAGAGCGTCATGTTCATCTTCGTCTTCATCTGGACGCCAGTCTTAGACATCGCCCCCTATCCGCCGCTCGGGCTCGTCTTCGCCTCTTTCATGGCCTGCATCATGATAGGCTCCTACCTCTTCCAGATTCTCTCCGAGGGACCTCTGCGGGTCGCGCCTCACCTGGTCGTCAACGGCTCCATCCTCCTGGCTCTGATCTCGACGGCGACCTGCATCAAGAGCTACCGCCACTACCACTGGGTGTCCTACGCCGCCTTCCTCCTCCTTGAGCTCGCCTGCGGGCTCTACTTCCCCTCGATGGGCGCGCTGAGGGCCAGGGTGCTCCCCGAGGCCCACCGGCCGGGGATCCTCAACTGGTTCCGGGTCCCTCTCAACCTCATCGCCTGCGCCGTGCTCATGGTGCTGCACGGCGACTACTCGCTGGAGGGCACGCGACACATCTTCACCATCTGCTCGCTGCTGCTGGCCGCTGCTCTCTTCTGCGGCGTCCGCTTTGCCCGTCTCGTCAAGGATGACAAGAGCGCGCCGGCCGGAGATCTTGAGAACGGTCAAGGCGTCGACAACCAGAACGATCTGCCTTGACTTGGTTTGCAAAGGATGATCAAGGAGGATGAGGAGAACGCGTCAGCTGGAGATCATGAGAACGGTCCGGGAGTCGACAACCAGACCGATCTGCCTTGACATTGTTTGCAAAGGATGATCAAGGAGGATGAGAAGAACGCGTCAGCCGAAGATCTTGAGAAAGGTCAAGGCATCGACAACCAGAACGATCTGCCTTGACTTTGTTTGCAAAGGATGGTCTAGGAGGATGAGAAGAATGCGTCAGCCGGAGATCTTGAGAACGGTCGAGGCGTTGACAACCAGAACGATCTGCCTTGACTTTGTTTGCAAAGGATGATCAAGGAGGATATGCAGAACGCGTCAGCCGGAGATTTTGAGAATTGAGAACAGTCCAGGCGTTGACAACCAGAACGATCTGCCTTGACTTTGTTGAGATCGGTTTTCTGTTTTAGACGCACGAAGTTAACTTCCGTTTTACCAGCCTGGTCAAAGACGAGAAGAGCGCACCAGCCTCCGGTCGAGGCATCGACAACCAGAACAATCTGCCTCGACTTTGTTGAGAACTTGAGATGCGGTTTTCCCGTTTTAGATGCAAGAATCAACTTCTGCTTCGCCAGCCTCGTCAAGACCGTGACAGCCGGACGGAGATCTTGAAAACAGTTAAGGCGTTGACAAAAAATTGACAACCACAACAATCTGACTGTTGAGATGCAGTTTTCCTGTTTTGGGCACACGAAGTAACGCATGTCAAAGACGGGAAGAACGCACCTGCCGGAGATCTTGAAAACGGTCAAGGCGTTGACAACGAGAACAATCTGCCTTGACTTGGTCGAGATGCAGTTTTTCATTTTGGTCGCATAAAGTCAACTTCCGCTTCGCCAGCCTAGTCAAAGACATGAAGAACGTAGCATGTGGTGATCTTGAAAACGGTCACGGTGTTGACAACCGGGACAATTTGCCTCGACTTTGTTGAGATGACACAGTTTTCCGTTTTGGCCTGAGGTCGATTTCACAAAGCCTTGCGATGCATCGCAACTCAACTTACGATGGATAGCCCATCGTTAGTTGTGTTAGACCGTACGGTTTCTGTGCATCGCTCATCGTCTTACGATCGCTCGTAAGTTACGATGAGTTTGGTGAAATCGTCTGCAGGATGCATGAACTTACGCATAAAAAAAAGTGAGGCAGTGGTGGACAAATCCTACTGACTGGACCGAGCCTAGTGATGTCCGTCTAGGTCTAGAGCAGGTTTCTTGTCTGTCCGTGTCGTACTGTCTCTGGAATACTTTCGTAGGCCGTGTAAGAATCGAAACGTCAGGCCCTCGACATTTGCTAGAATATTTCAGGTCACTTCCCATCAAATTTTCAAGATTTGATCGAAAATTAGGACGGACTGACGTTTCGATCCTAGCAGGACCTTTCTCGAGTTTAGTTTAGTCATTTTAGTCAGTAAGCAGTTTGTAAGTATTTGTTTCAAGATTTTCTTTATTACTTGAAGTAAACATTCTAAACTAAAATATTTCTTTTGAAGTTTTGATGAACATTACATTTATACTTTTTTTACAAGCAAACTTTAAAGTCCTGTTATCTTTCTTACTTAGAAATTGAAATTTTTGTTTGATTAATGGGGGCAAATGTTGAAAGAAGAATTCAGTCCAGAAATTTTCACTCTACAAGGATTTGAACCCGAGACCTCTGGTTTTGTGTACCAGCGCTCTTACCATCTGAGCTATCCAGCCCTTAGATGGTGACGTTCCCAAATAGTCGACTAGTCTTTGCCGGGGTGGGGGCGCCAGTCAGAAGCAATTCAACCATTATCTGTCGTATATATCTCCAGGGATCACATGTACCCTTGAGCCATCCAGCCCTTAGATGGTGGCCTTCCCTAATAGTCAATTAGTCTTTGGCACACCAGCGCTCTTACCATCTGAGCTATTCAGCCCTTAGATGGTGGCCTTCCCAAATAGTCGACTAGTCTTTGCCGGGGTGGGGGCGCCAGTCAGAAGCAATTCAAATACCTCCCAAGGATCACATCCCTGTGATGAAAACAACAGTGTAAATATATCTGGAGATATATGGTTGTAAAATCATTTTTGAAATAGAACACATTTACTTTATTAAATGTGCCCATGTGTTTATGGAACAAGGGAAAAATGAAATGATTTTAAAAGAATTTTCCTTTATTTTTCATTTCAGTAAGATTTAAACTTTTATTTTTTCATTGGTGGGCAAAGCAATGTATGTGTGTATACGTACTAAAGTAGACACTAAAGATGTTTCTTTAAAATTTGTTTATTTATTTGGTAAAACAATTACCCGGGGTACTCATTAGTGGTGGCTGGTTATTTTTGTATAAGGTGGACTTTGAAAATATAATCATCCTTGAATTAAATTGATCAAAGTAAAATTAATGTCAGCATGATTTCAGCTTATTCTGTGCTTGAGTGAGTTGTTCATCAATAAGTCTACACAAAACCCGCTGTAAGTGGGACCGGAAGTATGTATGAGACAATAGTCATGTGCCGTTCTCGCGTAGGAAGGGTTGTACACGGCAATCATCGGAAGTTAACAATTACTTGCATCGAGTGCGTCCCAATATTGATTTTCTAATTATTTTAAGAACATTACACACTGCTGCTTTATACATAACAAATCTACACAAAGCCACCGTAAGTGATAAAGCATTGAGGACCGGAAGTCAACGTGAGAAAAACCGTCATCCCCCTTTAGGCGTCCCTAGCTTTGTGCACAGCGGCTACCGGAAGTTGACATGTACTTACCTCGAGCAGTGACAAAAACTGCGCGCATCATCAAGCAATGGCGGACGACGCAAAAATAGCCGAACTGGTTGGCGAATTTTCCAACGTGACAGGGGTGGACTCCGACCGAGCCAAGTTCTACCTGGAGTCGTCCGGATGGCAGTTGCAGGTAGTCCACGCCGAAATCCACGCCGAAAACCTCCGATCGCGTCCCTGCAACGGGAGAAAAAGGGGTGTTTTTTATCACTCGAGTCTCGGAGAAAACTGGGTTTTCCGTGTGTACATTCGAAACAGGAAAGACTCTTATTCCGACACCGTAGTAGACTTTTGCTTGGCCAAAAAATCTGCAATTTTTTTAACGATTTTAATGCTTCAGGTATTTAGAGAGCCTGACGGATTGATCAAAGCAGGACCTCTCTTCAAAATTAAAAGCGGATTTTTATTTCAAAATAAATTATTTTAGTTTTTACAAAGCTTGTCTCTAAGTCAAACTCAAAGTCAGACTAGTCCGAGTAACTTGGACCCTTACTAATTTTACTTACTGCTACAATTTCGCTGTTACTCATATTTTTTTTTTTTTTTTTTTGAGGGGGTCAGGCCCGACCCGTCAAAATATTCACCCGGCAATGGCATTCTTAATCTTAGTCTTACTGCAAACGGTATTCTACCGCCTACCGGTCCCTTAGTCCGATTGGCCAATTGTCATTACATCACGTTCATGCATATTCATGTATGCTCTATACTCTGATGTTGGCCAATCAGAGTAAAGAGTGTTCATGAATATGCATAACATAAGCAGGAATGACCTCCGGGAAGAATCAGAATGCCGTTGCCGGGTGAATAATATACACTTCCATCAATCAACCGGTACGCCTGTACTTGTGACTGTGTGAGTGAATGTGCGGAGTACCGATCGACTCTCCTTGCGTCCAGGTTGCCCTGGGTAGTTTCTATGACAACGATGGCGGGGAGGACGAGGCTATGTTCCACGACGCCCCCGAGGAACTCCAAGCCCCGCCCACTGGCGGGAGGCCGCCGGTCGGCCACCGTTCGGCCGCCGTCCCCAATGATGAGGAGGACGACGATTTGGAGGCGGACATGGCCGTTCCGTCGGGCGCCGGTGGACGACCGAAGCCCGCCCCCACCTCGCGCTTACGCACGCTGAACGATTACGCCAAAGGGGGAGGCGAGGACAACGAGAGCGACGAGGAAGGGCAGACATTCTACGCCGGCGGTTCGGACCACGGGAGGTGAGGGGTTGCCTCGTGAGGGTCAAGGGTCATAGGGTCAAAAAACACAGTGCGACAGAACCTGTG
This sequence comes from Luidia sarsii, assembly GCA_949987565.1. Lineage (NCBI taxonomy): Eukaryota > Metazoa > Echinodermata > Asteroidea > Paxillosida > Luidiidae > Luidia > Luidia sarsii. Next base: position 8,859,934 of record OX465122.1, read on the forward strand.
ATGGGTTAAATTGAACGCAGTGGCTGTTGTTACGGCAGTCGTCCGTGTGGTTCCCTGACTTCGTCAGCATTGCAGGCTGGTTGAACCAGTCTATTAGCTAATAGTCTGGTTCCAAGAGCTAAACTTGCTGACAAATACTGTGAAGTCAGGGAACCACACAGACGACTGCCGTAACAACAGCCACTGTGTAAATTGAACATGAAGTAAATCATTTAAAACAAATGTAAACTGAGTAAGATGACCTGCAATACATAAATCTGATGAGTAAAATCTCAAACATTTAGTGGGCCTGACATTTCGATCCTAGCAGGACCTTTCTCAACGGCAGAATTTGACAGTGTTAAATTCAGCACAGTGAACCCACTTTGAAACAGGCGGTCACTCATGATAATCGCTTCTTTAAAATCTGAAGTAAATGATTACCAAAAACTGTTGCAACTTGCTCACTGACTAAAATGACCTGCAATACATCAACCTCAAAGACAAGGACAAAACAGATACATGTACACGAAGGAAAGGGGAAGAGAGTGAATAGGACACGGATGAGAATCAAAGGACCAAGGGTAAAGCTGGTAGGGTGAGATCAAAGGGAAGGGCAAGGAGTAGGGTAGGGATTAGTGAGAAGAGGGGGAGAGATCAAAGAGAGAAGTGTGAAGGAGTGAACACAAAAGAAGGATTATCAGAAAGCTGCATGGTGTTAGTCATTACCCTCCTGGATGTTGAGACCATGTGGTTGAAAAGTCCGAAGACGCTTCATCCATTTATTTTTCCCCAATTGATCAAAATGTTCTTCTTTCTTTTCAGCGGTCAGCAAGTTGTTGGTCCACGGAGAAAGAAAGCGAACAATGACAGCATTGTCAACAGTCTCTTCAAGAGTGCCAGAGAGTAAGTTATTTTTTCTTTTTAAACCCAGCAATCGGTGCAAAGCACTGAGCACACAGTGCTGACTACACGTCAAATGGTGATCTGAGAAAGTAGAAAAAGGTATAAAACCGTCACGGCTTTCGCACCATTCTGTAGTGTAAGAAATAGTTTATGACTTGCGAGTTATAAACTATTTGTCAATCTTTGAGTGAAGATTTCTAGGGAAGTACAGCATCCCAGACCGTAAGATTTCAACATGAGGATTCTATCATGACCATCTACAAACTGAGTAAATTAGAAGGGAATCTGTGGACATCGATTTTTTCTGATCTTCCTAAATTTATTGCGCAGACACGGAGCTCAAGAAGTCGGAGCCGGCTCATCATCGATGACCGACGGTCCTGGCTCAAATTTCGTCTTCAAGGGGGCAGGGTATCGTCTCGGGGAATCGGAGACCGGTCCGGTCCGTCCTGAGCCGGGCACTGTGGGAACGCTGCCCCCAAAGAAGGCCGGAGAGGTCAGTAGGTCAGAGGTCACGCCATCTTCGGGTCACCGGAATCCCGGCCCGGTTGTTCTCTCTCTCTCTCTATTCACAGGCACGGTGCTTTTTAAAGCGACGTGAAACGATTGTGGTGACACCGTGAGAAAGGAGTGTGGCTCTGAAAAGAGCCGGTAACTCAGATAAGACTTGAAGGTTTGCATGGTGGAAATACTAAGTGGAAGGTTTGCGGTGACACTATGTAGAACTTCTCTTTCAAGGAGGAGTGTGGCTCTAAGAGCCGGTAACTCAGTTCGATAAGACTTGAAAGGTTTGCACGGCGGATTTGTGATGGTGTCACCACAAACTTTCTTCCCAATCGATCAGTGGCAACACTTTGGAGAGGTTTTGAGAGAGGACGAATGTTGCGTTTGTGTTTTTTGCAGAGGCACGTGATTCTGAAGATGTGGAAGAATGGTTTCAGCTTAGACGACGGAGAGTTGAGAGACTTCAAAGACCCACAGAATGCTGACTTCCTCGACTCTATCTCAAAAGGGTAGGTCTTGGCAGTGTGTAGAAAGCGGGCTGTTCAGCGAACCACAGTTCCTGCATTCAGCAATGTCTGCAACAAGGGCTGTTTTTTTCTTTCATCTTCCTTGTTCCTTTCCCCTTTGATCCTCCCACCCTTTGTTTGTTTTCCATAATCTCCTTTCCCTCAGTGTACATCTGCATCCCACTCCCTTCCCTTTTGTCCTTTCTCTGTCATGTGTGTCAGGGCTTTCCTTCCCCTGACTGTCTGTGTATGTCCTTGTCACTTTGCCTTTGAGAAAGGTTCTGCTTTGATCTCCCCTCCCTTGGTGTACATCTGCATCCCACTCCCTTCCCTTTTGTCCTTCCTCTGTCATGTGTGTCAGGGCTTTCCTTCCCCTGACTGTCTGTGTATGTCCTTGTCACTTTGCCTTTGAGAAAGGTTCTGCTTTGATCTCCCCTCCCTTGGTGTACATCTGCATCCCACTCCCTTCCCTTTTGTCCTTCCTCTGTCATGTGTGTCAGGGCTTTCCTTCCCCTGACTGTCTGTGTATGTCCTTGTCACTTTGCCTTTGAGAAAGGTTCTGCTTTGATCTCCCCTCCCTTGGTGTACATCTGCATCCCACTCCCTCCCCTTTCGTCCTTCCTCTGTCATGTGTGTCAGGTCTTTCCTTCCCCTGAAAGGTCCCGCTAGGATCGAAACGTCGTCCCCTCTTTGTTGTTCGCCTCCAGAGAGATTCCCCAGGAGCTTCTTCGATCCGCCCAGGGGGGCCAAATCAACCTGGACCTCGAAGATCGTCGGGGAGAGGAGTTCAACAGACCCAAAGTGAAGGTGAAGCCCTTCAGTGGACAGGGCAATATCCTCGGCAGGTACGTAGGAGGTCGACCCAGACCTATATCGGGTGATTCAGCAACCAGGTTTCCTAAATTTCCAGCCCTTAGGTGTAACGTACCAGCGCTCTACCACCTGAGCTATCCAGCCCTTAGGTGTAACGTACCAGCGCTCTACCACCTGAGCTATCCAGCCCTTAGGTGTAACGTACCAGCGCTCTACCACCTGAGCTATCCAGCCCTTAGGTGTAACGTACCAGCGCTCTACCACCTGAGCTATCCAGCCCTTAGGTGTAACGTACCAGCGCTCTACCACCTGAGCTATCCAGCCCTTAGGTGTAACGTACCAGCGCTCTACCACCTGAGCTATCCAGCCCTTAGGTGTAACGTACCAGCGCTCTACCACCTGAGCTATCCAGCCCTTAGGTGTAACGTACCAGCGCTCTACCACGTGAGCTATGCAGCCCTTAGGTGTAACATACCAGCGCTCTACCACCTGAGCTATCCAGCCCTTAGCTGTAACGTACCAGCGCTCTACCACCTGAGCTATCCAGCCCTTAGGTGGTGACCTTATCTTTTACCAGAGTGCGGATGTCAGAACTGGCAAAGGTTTTTCTTTCCTTTTTTTTTGGTAGCCCTGTTCCAGCGTTTGTAGGAGGCGCAACACCGGCCGTTGCCGATGTCCGAGGGAACGAAGAGTCGGCCCAGGAATCTCTCACCATTGACCAGACCCAGCCAGTCACCAACATCCAAGTCAGACTGGCCGACGGTACAAGGTACGCTTCCTTCAAAGGGAAAGGTTGGGGAATATACAGAGCATTTTACATATCCAGTAAGGCAAACCCTCATTAAATCACATTTTCAGTGATGCAAATCACCAGGCAATCGGTGCAAAGCACCGAGCATACAGTGCTGACTACACGTATAGTAGGGCAAATCCTCATTGAATTACATTCTCATTGACACAAATCATAACATCTATTTTGTTTCAATTCTCAATTTCTCTGCCCTACAGATTGGTCAACAAGTTCAACCATTCACACACAGTTGGAGACATCAGAAGATACATCATCAAGTATCCTTTTTGTAAACAAGTTTGACTCGCGAGTCAGACTTGGGACTCAAGTCTCATTTTCCAAGACTCATGACTCGCAATAATAACAAATGACTCAAAGTCAAACTCAGACCTATTAGCTTTGACTCGGACTCGACTTGCGTGACTTGTGACTCGGATTTTGACTCGTGACTCAGATTTTGACTCGTGACTCGGATTTTGACCTTTGACTCTGATTTTGACCATTGACCTTGATTTTGACTCGTGACTCGGATTTTGACTCGATCAGGATGACTCAAGACTCGGACTTGGTCTCAAATGATGTGACTCGCACACGATTTTTTTTTTGTCACTCGAAAAAAAGCGGTCAAGACAATTAAAAGGGGTTGACTTTCTACCCTTGGTCGAGTTATTTTCTCCTTGACTCCTTCCGTCCGCTAGCGCTCGTCCAGTCTACACAGTGCAGCCCTTTGCTTTGCTGACGACCTTCCCGAACAAGGACCTGACCGACGACTCCCAGACTCTTGCCGAAGCCAAACTTCTCAATGCCGTCATCGTCCAGCGACTCAAGTAGCCGAGTCACGATGACCAGCGAGATCTCGACTCGCAACGGCCGAATTTTCCCGGAAAAAAAAAACTCAACAGAAAAAATGTAGAGGGCTTTGACGTTTCCATCCTAGCGGGATGTTTCTCAAAGGCAGATTCAAAAGCTGAGACACTCAGAAATAAAGGGATGGTTACTCCCGAAGACTACTCGAGACTCGAGGAACGGTTACTCACGAGGGAATGTCACTCACTCACGGTTACTCACTTTCTGCAAGCTGTGGTCGAGACGACAGTTTATAGGAACATAAAACAACTTGTGAGTAGGCTTACTCAGCACGCATTGAGTTTCTCAAAGCTTCCATTAGTAGTGGCACTTGTGTACCCACATTTAAAAACAGAAACTAATAAACATCTAGGATTATTGTACAGTGTAGTTGTTCAATGAGGGTTTGCCCTTCCCCGATGTGTAGTCACTTGGTGATTTGCGTCGGTGAGAATGTCATTCAATGAGGGTTTTGCCCTTCCTTGACGTGTAGTCAGCACTGTATGCTCGGTGCTTTGCCCCGATTGCCGGGTGATTTGCGTCGGTGAGAATGTCATTCAATGAGGGTTTTGCCCTTCCCTGACGTGTAGTCAGCACTGTATGCTCAGTGCTTTGCCCGATTGCCTGGTGATTTGCGTCGGTGAGAATGTCATTCAATGAGGGTTTTGCCCTTCCCCGACGTGTAGTCAGCACTGTTTGCTCAGTGCTTTGTCCGATTGCCTGGTGATTTGCATCAGTGAGATTGTAATTCAATGAGGGTTTGCCCTTCCCAGACATGAGTAGCCCAAAACCACGGGCAACTCAGGCGGGATTCGAACCCGCAACTCCTGCTTTCTCGGGGGAAGGTGTCTTAACCACTTGACCACCGAGCTTATCAAGGTCAATTGGATTAAAATCTGTAAAGCAATTGATTTCTTTGCTTTAAATAGTAGCTCAGATTCTCATTGATTTAAAACTTTATTGGCGAGAAAAGACCTGAACGATTGTCTGACTTGACTTGGAAGATTGCAAGAAATGGTAACATTCAGAAACAAAAACTTGGTGTAAGAAGAGGTAATGTAAGGATATAGACAGCTTTGAAACAAACAAACATTGAGCTCCGTCACTTTGCACCTCCCGCACAGGACACACACTGTATACCACAATTTACCACAGTGCCCACAGGGGTGTAGGCTCACATACCACAGGATACCACAAAACCACGCTGTGGTGCATGGCCCTTTAGTCTCCCACAGGAAAAACCATGTGTGGTTAATTGTGGTTTCAATGCCGGTTAAGGTTAAGTTTAAACAGGGAAAGATTTTTGGAACAAGGCCCTATTATTACTTTATTAGACACTCGAACGTGTTTCACTTTAGGAAAAGGTGATAAAATGCGTTAAAATTTGCGTCAACATTTTCTGTAAGAAATTAAGCAAACTGCTCTACACCAATTGCCATGGCCAGATTGGAAAATAAAGTTCAGATTTCAAAATCTTAGAGATAGAGCAATCGAGAAGCTGACATTAAGAGCTAGGCAGGTCCGTTTGTCTTTCCAATTGGTTCTGCTAAGTGCTAGGAACGAAACGCCACTGCGTTCGACACTCGACACCTTACAATGTTGCTGCCGATTTGATAAATTCATGATAAAAGTTTTACAATTAAAGGCAACATTACCACTAACAAGAATGAACACAAGATTAGGGCCTGACGTTTTTGAGCTTAGCAGGACCTTTATCAAAGGCAGAATGACAAGAATTAAGATTACAAGTGTAATATTATTATTGTCGGTGAGGGTTAAATGTAGTCCAAGTAACTTGGACCCGACAAGTCACCCTTTTGGAAATGTTTAGATTCGGGTGACTGTGACCTACAGTCACCCAAATTTCAAAATTCGATCAAACAAAAGGGGTGACTTGTCGGGTCCAAGTTACTCGGACTAGGTTAAATGTGGAATATGTGACAGAAATTGTAGCCCATTTGCTGGAAAATTATCCCCATCATTTAATAATTCAGTTTGGCAAAATGTGGGTCTTCAAAAACTTCCTGCACTTCAAAAGTGCAATCACAGAGCTTTAAAATGACATTAGATGTCTAGTCCAATAAGCTTTATTTCTACTGATTACTGGCCTTCGTTTTACACAGAAATCCTCCTTTTCAGAACCACTCTCTACCCTATTATTTAATATAAATCTATTAGGCCCACGATTGAAAGTATATTTCTACTTTCAGACGTACGTTTTACAATTTTTGATCGTCTGATTATTTTAATTTTGGCAATTTTGGTCTTGGTTCCTAAACTAGCCCTACTACTTTAAAAAACTGTATTAAAATACTACATTTCAGGCCCAAAGTGACCTTCCCTCTCAAGAAAAATGACCAACCAATCTCCTGGCCTCAATTTTATCGACTCACGATCTTCGTTGACGAACGGAAAAAAACGGAAATTTGAGAAGAAAACGACAAGCGATTACCTTGAAATTGTCAGGTTGTGTTTACAGCGTGCACGTGAGGGATGGGAGAGTCTGAACTGTCATCGACCGGCCAAGAGAGGGCGCCCTTTACAATGACCAGGCAACAACTTTATAAATTTAAATTCAAAGCTTTCGAAATGATTTTTCATTCCTATTCTCACTTTAAGCGAAGCATGGAGGTCGCTGCTCAACCTCCATGCTTTAAGGTTGTTACATTTTTCAGGGTAACTTTTTTTGTAAATTTGTTTTAAAAAAGCATTTCTATATTGTGCTATTTTAAGCAATTATTCAACAAATTCTGTCAGCTTTCCTTTGGAAGTTTAGGTTTTGTAAATTTGTTGAAAACTTCTTGTTCATCTGCACACAGGTTATTCAATAAAATAAAACAACTAAAGCAAATGATATTGACTCTTGGAAGATCAATTTTATTGCAAAGGTTTTTCTTTCTGTCACACAGGAATATTTTATAAAAGATTTTAAAGCTCTTTTTTTTTATAAAGAAAATCTATTCAAATATATACTATACAAGTTTTGACACTAAGTCATCTAACTGGGAGACGTAAATCTTCTTTGGTTTTTTGTCTGGAATAATCGACCTTTGACCTTGCTAGAGGTCAGAGGTTAGGAGCATGGCTTTCAGTAGTTACAACCACAAGTAATGACCTCTTTGGAGTAATTAACCTCTGACCTTGCTCGAGGTCAAAGGTTAGGTGTATGGTCTAGGAGGTACTGGTGTTTCTGCTTCGGATATTTATACTGCGTCCTTCAATTCTGCTCTTCTCGACCGAAGTACTTAGCAGCCAGATCCCGCTTGGGTAGGAGGTCACCTGTGCTTGACCCTTGACCTTTGCCCTGTGGCCTGGGGTCCCTGGGCCTCTGCACTTCCAGAACTTTCCTGTGGAGGGGAAAAACGGAGGCAGATATCAGGACTTGAACCCAAGGCCTCTGGTTAAATGTACCAGCGCTCTTACCACCTGAGCTATCCAGCCCTTAGGTGTAACGTACCAGCGCTCTACCACCTGAGCTATCCAGCCCTTAGGTGTGACGTACCAGCGCTCTACCACCTGAGCTATCCAGCCCTTAGGTGTAACGTACCAGCGCTCTACCACCTGAGCTATCCAGCCCTTAGGTGTAACGTACCAGCGCTCTACCACCTGAGCTACCCAGCCCTTAGGTGTAACGTACCAGCGCTCTACCACCTGAGCTATCCAGCCCTTAGGTGTAACGTACCAGCACTCTACCACCTGAGCTATCCAGCCCTTAGGTGTAACGTACCAGCGCTCTTACCACCTGAGCTATCCAGCCCTTAGGTGTGACGTACCAGCGCTCTACCACCTGAGCTATCCAGCCCTTAGGTGTGACGTACCAGCGCTCTACCACCTGAGCTATCCAGCCCTTAGGTGTAACGTACCAGCGCTCTACCACCTGAGCTATCCAGCCCTTAGGTGTGACGTACCAGCGCTCTACCACCTGAGCTATCCAGCCCTTAGGTGTAACGTACCAGCACTCTACCACCTGAGCTATCCAGCCCTTAGGTGTAACGTACCAGCGCTCTACCACCTGAGCTATCCAGCCCTTAGGTGTAACGTACCAGCGCTCTACCACCTGAGCTATCCAGCCCTTAGGTGTGACGTACCAGCGCTCTACCACCTGAGCTATCCAGCCCTTAGGTGTAACATGCCAGCGCTCTACCACCTGAGCTATCCAGCCCTTACAAGGAAAATTATCAAATAATCCACTATTTTTACTTTACTGTTTAAAGACTTCAAGCAAACAAACATGTTCCAAGTTGACTTAATTAACCCCAAAAATTACAAATCTAAAAAAATACAATTTCCGATGTTTCAATTTTAAAAAGAACTTTCTCAAAAGGTCCAGCTAGGATCGAAACGTCGGGCTTAAAGAAAACAAATTCTGAGACCGTTTGAAGATCTAGAGAGGGTTTTTTTGACGTACGGTTTTCTGGGCAGCGGGGAGTCGAACATGCCTCCCTTTTTCTTCGTGATGGCTTTCTGGACCTCAGAGGGCTGGTGCGACCTCTCCCACTTCACCATCTCAAAGTTGTCGGCGCAGTGGATGCAGCGAATCTCGTTGTTGCCTGCAGAACACGGACAAAACGGTGGAAATACCAAGTGGAAGATTTTGCGGTGACACCATGTCGCACTTCTCTTTCAAGAAGGAGTGTGGCTCTGAGAAGAGCCGGTAACTCAGATAAGACTTAAAGGTTTGCATGGTGGAAATACCAAGTGGAAGGTTTGCAGTAACACCATGTATCGCTTCTCTTTCAAGAAGGAGTGTGGCTCTGAGAAGAGCCGGTAACTCAGATAAGACTTGAAGGTTTGCATGGTGGAAATACTAAGTGGAAGGTTTTGCGGTGACACCATGTAGCTACTTCTCTTTCGAGAAGAAGTGTGGCTCTGAGAAGAGCCAGTAACTCAGATAAGACTTGAAGGTTTGCATGGTGGAAATACTGAGTGGAAGGTTTGCGGTGACACCATGTAGCACTTCTCTTTCAAGAAGGAGTGTGGCTCTGAAAAGAGCCGGTAACTCAGATAAGACTTGAAGGTTTGCATGGTATCAGCAAATGATGGTGTCTGTTCACCTACGACACTCACAAAAGAGAATTTTACATGGTGTCACCGCAAACCTATTCATCCTGCTATTCTTACCATGCAAACCTTCAAACTTCATTTAAAATGGTCAAGTTACTCATTTGCTTGGTTAGTTCACCCCCCCAAAAAAAAAAAAAAATTAAAAAAAAATTAAATCATTAATTAAAAAAAAAAAAAAAAAAATAATTAATTAATTTTTTTTTTTTTATAATGATTAATAAAAAAATTAAAAATTCCAGTGCGGACAAGGGCTTTAGACTGACCAGCTCTGCTCATCCTTAGCGGATGACCGGAGCGTCTGGCACAGTCCATGGGTGTCTCCTGTCGCTGGTTGACGGCGTCCAATTGACTGCCGTGCTGCAGGCAACAATTGAAGCATTCTGGGTGACCGCCAGTAGCCGCTAGGTGGACTGGGGTGTTGTCCTGGTCTGGATTCGAAAAAAAAAAAAAAAAAAAAAAATTATAAAAAAAAATGGAAAACATGACTGGGACTTGAACCTGAGACCTCTGGATTAAAGCCCCTACACACAGGGTAAAAAAAAAAAAAAAAAAAAAAAACTTGACCGGGACTTGAACCCGAGACCTCTGGATTAAAGCCCCTACACACAGGGGTGTTGTCCTGGTCTGGATTTTAAGAAAATTATAAAAAAAATAAAAAAAAATTGAAAAACTTGAACGGGACTTGAACCCGAGACCTCTGGATTAAAGCCCCTACACAACATTGGTCCACCGCTATACAGATTCAAATCCGCCCCACGACCTCGACCAGCTCAGTGGTCCAGTGGACTAATTCTAGTGGACTCACCGTCTTTGGCAGTAGCACTGGCTCCCTTGTCAAAAAGCCAGTGAAGACATGTCATGGCACCATGCAGGGAAGCCTGTAAGGGAGAGTAACAGAAGACGATTGTTAACGATTTGAATTTGTGAGGCTGTGTCATTTGGTAAAAGGTTTGCCCTTCCCTGAGACCTCAATGCCCAAGACCGAGACCTCAATGCCCAAGACCGAGACCTCAATGCCCAAGACCGAGACCTCAATGCCCAAGACCGAGAGCTCAATGCCCAAGACCGAGACCTCAATGCCCAAGACCGAGACCTCAATGCCCAAGACGGAGACCTCAATGCTCAAGACCGAGACCTCAATGCCCAAGACCGAGACCTCAATGTCCAAGACCGAGACCTCGTTGTCCAAGACCGAGACCTCAATGCCCCAGACCGAGACCTCAATGCCCAAGACCGAGACCTCAATGCCCAAGACCGAGACCTCAATGCCCAAGACCGAGGCCGGGACCTCGATTGCAACGAGCCTTTCAGACATCACCTCCTCACCGTGTGAGCCAGCGTCTTCCCCGTGCCGTCCGTGGCTGTCAGCTCCGTGCCTTGCTTGACCAGGAAACGCAGACAGTCCAAGTGATCCTTCTTGGCTGCGTAGTGGGCGGGCAGGCAGCCCGACTTGTCCGTGGCCAGAATGTCGCAGTTTCCCTGCACGAACAGAATCAAGCTCTCCAGACCTACAGCACGGACAAACAAACAAACTGTCTGACTCACCTCTCTCTACTTTGACACCAAAATTCCAACATACAGATTACAGGGGTCTTCCATTTGAGTGCAGGACCCGAAAAATACACCTTGCACCTACAGCCCGCACCTGTAACCTGCACTTCACATCTATACTTGCACCTTGCACCTACAGCCTGCACCTGTAACCTGCACTTCACATCTATACTTGCACCTTGCACATACAGCCTGCACCTGTAACCTGCACTTCACATTTATACTTGCACCTTGCACCTACAGCCTGCACCTGTAACCTGCACTTCACATCTATACTTGCACTTTGCACCTACAGCCTGCACCTGTAACCTGCACTTCACATTTATACTTGCACCTTGCACCTACAGCCTGCACCTGTAACCTGCACTTCACATCTATACTTGCACCTTGCACCTACAGCCTGCACCTGTAACCTGCACTTCACATCTATACTTGCACCTTGCACCTACAGCCTGCACCTGTAACCTGCACTTCACATTTATACTTGCACCTTGCACCTACAGCCTGCACCTGTAACCTGCACTTCACATCTATACTTGCACTTTGCACCTACAGCCTGCACCTGTAACCTGCACTTCACATTTATACTTGCACCTTGCACCTACAGCCTGCACCTGTAACCTGCACTTCACATCTATACTTGCACCTTGCACCTACAGCCTGCACCTGTAACCTGCACTTCACATCTATACTTGCACCTTGCACCTACAGCCTGCACCTGTAACCTGCACTTCACATCTATACTTGCACCTTGCACCTACAGCCTGCACCTGTAACCTGCACTTCACATCTATACTTGCACCTTGCACCTACAGCCTGCACCTGTAACCTGCACTTCACATCTATACTTGCACCTTGCACCTACAGCCTGCACCTGTAACCTGCACTTCACATCTATACTTGCACCTTGCACCTACAGCCTGCACCTGTTACCCTGGACCAGCACCAGTAACTGGTACAGTGTATGTATACCTGCAGCTCCATCCTGCACCTGTTACTTGTAACTGCACCTCTAATCTGCACCTTGCACCTGTTACATGAACCTCCCCCTCTCTCTCTCTGTCTCCCTCTCTCTCGGCCCCCTTTCTTTCTGTCTCTTTGTCTCTCTGTCTCTGTCTCTCTGTCTCTCACTCACTCAGTCTTTCTCTCTCTCTCGCTAACTCCCTCTCTATCTCTCTCTACTCCCACCCTCTCCCTCTCTCTCCCCCTCCCTCTCTCCCTCCCTCTCTCTCCCTATCTCTCTCTCTCCCCCTCTCCCTATCTCTCCCTCTCTCTCTATCTCTCTCCCTGTCCCTCTCTCTGCCTCTTACCTCCGTGCAGTGCGGCGTAGTGGGAGGGTCTGCGGCCCTGCCTGTCCGTCATCTCAATGTCCACGCCCTGGCTCAGCAGGTAGCTCAGGACCTTGGGGTGGTTCCTCTCAGCGGCCAGATGGGCGGGGCTCCTCAGGCTCTTGTCCTGCAGAGAAGTGTCCGCCCCTGTGGAGAATCGTGAGAAAACCAGACTGAAGTCACCTACAAAAAGGTTGCATATTGCTCACTCGGTAGGGCAAAACCCTCATTGAATGACATTCTCACCGACGCAAATCAACAGGCAATCGGGGCAAAGCACTGAGCACACAGTGCTGACTACACACACGTCAGGGAAGGGCTAACCCTTCGCTGGATTTCTCAGGGACTTACCGCTGTGGGAGAGGATCTGGAGGCACTCCAGCTCACCGTGGAAGCAGGCTGCGTGGCAAGGACTCTGTCCCTCAGCATCCACAGAGTCCAGGTCCTTGGCTTGGTCCAGGAGCAACGTCAGTACCTGGGGATGGCCTCCGATGCAAGCTTCATGTAGTAGAGTCCGATCCTTGATAGTTCGAATGTTCGTGTCGGCCTCCGCCTTAACAAGAAAAAAACCTTTTTTTTTTTTTTTTTTTTTTTTTCTTCTTCTTCTCTTTTTTTTTTTCTTCTTCTTTTTTTTTTTTCCCCCTTCTTCTTTTTTTTCTTTTTTCTTTTCTTTTTAATTTGTTCAAAAGTTCCCAGTCAGTTTTTCCTCTGTTTGCTTGACTTGAGTTGAAAAAAATTGCATCCACTTTTGTGTGATCCCCGAGCTGCTGTAGCCAAGTTTACAACAATTAGTTGTTTGCATCTGAATGAAAAGCAGGGGGTGTGATCCTTGGAGATATACAGCAGTTAATGGTTGAATTGCTTCTGACTGGCGCCCCCACCCCGGCAAAGACTAGTTGACGATTAGGGAAGGCCACCATCTAAGGGCTGGATTGCTCAGGTGGTAGAGCGCTGGTACATGTACGTTACACCTAAGGGCTGGATAGCTCAGGTGGTAGAGCGCCGGTACGTTACACCTAAGCGCTGGACAGCTCAGGCGGTAGAGCGCTGGAACGTTACACCTAAGGGCTGGATAGCTCAGGTGGTAGAGCGCTGGTACGTTACACCTAAGGACTGGATAGTTCAGGTGGTAGAGCGCTGGTACGTTACACCTAAGGGCTGGATAGCTCAGGTGGTAGAGCGCTGGTACGTTACACCTAAGGGCTGGATAGCTCAGGTGGTAGAGCGCTGGTACGTTACACCTAAGGGCTGGACTTACGTCTAGTAGTTCCTTGACCACATCTGCCTGACCGTACTGGCAGGCTCTGAGTAGAGCTGTCCTGTAGTCTCCTGAGTGACCGAAGTTGATGTCTGCCGAGCTTTCCTTCAGAACACGACGTACCATCCTGGTGTCTCCTTTCTCCGCTGCCTCCATCAGCTCGTGGGTAGAATCTAACAAACAAAAATCCTTGTGTTGAGAGAGCTTCACAGCTGAGCAGGACCTCACGCAAAAGGCAGAGTGATGTGGATAAGCACGATGAAAGTGGGTAGACAGACCAGGGTGAGATCAAAGGGAAGGGCAAGCAGTAGGGAAGGGATCAAAGGAGGAAAGCTGGTAGACAGACCAGGGTAAGATCAAAGGGAAGGGCAAGCAGTAGGGAAGGGATCCAAGGATGGAAGCTGGTAGACAGACCAGGGTGAGATCAAAGGGAAGGGCAAGCAGTAGCGAAGGGATCAAAGGAGGAAAGCTGGTAGACAGACCAGGGTGAGATCAAAAGGGAAAGGCAAGCAGTAGGGAAGGGATCAAAGGAGGAAAGCTGGTAGACAGACCAGGGTGAGATCAAAGGGAAGGGCAAGCAGTAGGGAAGGGATCAAAGCAGGAAAGCGGGTAGACAGACCAGGGTGAGATCAAAAGGGAAGGGCAAGCAGTAGGGAAGGGATCCAAGGATGGAAGCTGGTAGACAGACCAGGGTAAGATCAAAGGGAAGGGCAAGCAGTAGGGAAGGGATCAAAGGAGGAAAGCTGGCAGACAGACAAGGGTGAGATCAAAGGAAAGGGCAAGCAGTAGGGAAGGGATCAGAGGAGGAAAGGGGAAATCTACAAGGTTATAGAGTAATGATCAGAATCGCCACAAACCTGTGACGGACACACAGACATTCATGCTCATGATACTTGGCGTTTTGCATCTGAACGGTGGACGCCCTACCCCGTCTGAACCCTGACCCTTGACCCTCGCATCCTGGGAGGATTGCTCCTCAGTTCTGTGCGGTCGCTGGCTGCTGGGCAGCTGTGCACGCAGCGCCCTCACGCGTAGGTCGTCGGTCTCGTCGCTGCGATGGTGGTACAAGTCCATCTTCTCGCCGAGCGTCATGGTGCTCTCGCGGAGGGCAAATCGGGGGCGGGGCTTGCCCGCCGTAACCGGGGGCGGGGCCTCCTTAGCGACTCGCCGGGCCATCCTCTCTCAAAATCGTCACTCTTCGACTCTTCCACAAGTTGAGCCTGTGTCGGTTCCGGATGTGCAGTGTTAACGATACACTATGCAAACGTTGCTTCAAGTGTCCTATGATGTTTGGCACTTCCTCTCAGGTGTTACTTACGGAGACTGTAATTACCGTCTTGCCCAAAAGATGCTCGAAGCTGGACAACGCTAGGCACCGACTCTTCGTAAGTTTGGTTAAATTGGTTCCGGATATGCAGTGTTAACAACATGCATAGACGCAACAAATTGCTTCTAGTGTCCCATGGCGGATGGTACTTCCTGTCACATAATACTTACAGAGGTTAGAATTCCGTCTTGCTCATAATCTGAAGCTTGACAAAGCCAGGTGCAGGCCCTCCGTAAGTTGGGTCCAAGGCCGCACCAGACTTGCAGTGCTGACGATAGGGCATGGGCCTGCAGCTTCCTTCAAGCGTCCTATGGTTTGTGGCACTTCCTGAAGAGCATTACTTACAATGGCTCCCAGCATCAGTCTGAAAATTTCCACATTACGGTCTGCACTGTGATGCCAGAAAAGCAACGAAGACTTTCCTCGAATGCCAAACAAACTGGGATTGGCACACACTCTAAGACTCCTCAGAAGAAGAAAAATCCACAAACGGTTTCAAATCCTCAAAACAAACAGAACAATGTCCTGCACTTTTCCAGAACTCAGTAATCGAGGCCCCCCTTCATGTTGCCATGACAACATCCTCCGAGGCGGTATCCACGGAGACGATGCAGAGGAGGGGGGAGGTTCGTGAAAGGGAAGAGGCAGGTGGAGGGAGAAGGTCCACTCGATGACAGATTCCGCCGGATGCCGCGACGCTCAAACAAACAAACACCTGCTCCCTGCTAAAAAAACGTCGACAAACACTCCCACTAAAACACTTGAGGCCTTATAAGGGTGTTTCTCAAGCAGCCGGTAAACTTCCTCTCTGAAAAATTGATGAGATGTCAGGCTAGATCCAATGAAGGCAGCCAGTCAAAAGCGGGGGAATATTCTCCTTTTTTGTTTTAAGGTGGAAGAGTGTGAGAAAGAGACCCACAGGACTTGGCGTTTCATCAGAAACAGCTTCCTATGTCGTCAGGAGAAGAATCTTTCATCATTTTGCCTTCGAGAAAGGTCCTGCTAGGGTCGGAATGTCAGGCCCTCTAACTTTTGAGAGAAAAAATTATCAAGAGCTTCCGATTAAAACCAGCCAGTCAAAAAAATACGCAGTGACACCGGGTACAAACCAAAATATTTTTCTGAGTGAGTGTGGTTCTGAGAAAAACAAATTATCTTGAGACTCGACGTTTCGGACACAGCGTGCTCTGTCCGTCCTCAGGAGATTCCACGAGAGCTTCTGATCAAAACTGCGGAGAGATCCAAGTACCCGATTACAACACAAAGGCTAGTTGCTGAGAAGAGCTGGTAACTGAAACATTTCGGACAGTGTGTACTGTGTGCTCCATCCAATGATTGACGTCCACGAGAGCTCTACGATTGAGATCCAAAAAGTAAACACTTTGTCAAGGATTTACTGATGTCATCCGGAGATAAAAACGTCCGATTAGCTCATTAGGGTGCGCCCCATTTAATCCGATTATACACTAATTCCTGGCTGCTCATCAGCTCGTTATTTTCGCCACATCTTTGGGCAAGGATTAACATGAACTGTTTCTCCCTTCTAAGTAAATCCTCACAGAAAGTTTCTCACTGAAGTGCTGACAATGTTCTGTGATCAACATCAGCGATCAATCTTCGATCCCAAATAGACAGTCTTGGTGATAGTAACTGGATGGACCTTTGACCGATCAGTTTGAAAAAAACCTCTCCCAGTCAAAAGATCAAGTTAATCTCTCCAGAAAGCTTTTCACAGAACTGCAGACAATGTTCTCAAAGCCTGTTATCAGCATCAGTGATCAATTTTCAATCCCAATCCAGCAGTCTTGACGATAGTATCCGGTTGGACTTCTGCTGATTCGTTCAAAAAAACCTCTCCCGGTCAAACGATCTAGTGAATCCTCACAGAAAGCTTTCTCACAGAAGTGCAGATAGACAAGGCTCTGTGAACAGCGTCATCGATCAATCTTCGATCCCAATTGGGCAGTCTTCGGCGAAAGTATACTTCCGTGCTGATCAGTTCGAAAACCACTACAACTCAAAAAGAGCAAGTTAATCCCTCACAGAAAGCTTTCTCACAGAAGTGCAGATAGACAAGGTTCTGTGATCAGCGTCAACGATCAATCTTCGATCCCAATTGGGCAGTCTTCGGCGATAGTATACTTCCGTGCCGAGCAGTTTGAAAAACCACTACAACTCAAAAAGAGCAAGTTAATCCCTCACAGAAAGCTTCTCACAGAAGTGCAGATAGACAAGGTTCTGTGATCAGCATCAACGATCAATCTTCGATCTTGGTGATAGTATACTTCCGTGCCAATCAGTTCGAAAACCACTACAACTCAAAAAGAGCAAGTTAATCCCTCACAGAAAGCTTTCCATCAAAGTGCAGTCAAGGTTCTTCTATCAGCATTGATCAGCGATCGATCAACCCCAAATGAGGTAGTCTCGGCGATAGTATCCGGTCGGATTTCTGATGCTCAGTTCAAAAACTTGTCCGACTCCAAACGATCAAGTTGATCCTTCCCGAAAAAAAAAATTCCACTTTTTTGTAGGCTGCTTTTTACTGCTGGAGTATCACAGTCAACGGCACCACAATACTCGGTGAAGCTCAACACTCGCTTGGTAACAGGCATACAAACAGTCGACGTCGTTTCCTCGTTCCGAACAAAAAAAAACCGGCGACCCGAGACCGTGGGAGAGCTGACACGGTTAGAGCACTCTCTCTGACAGTGAATAGAGCGTGGGTTTGGTGTGAGAGTGAGAGATAAACAATTTACGTTCTCACAGAAGGCAGAATACATGTACGTCCACCACTATAGCTTCCTCACAAATGGATTACGAGAATCGAGGCCGCGGCAAACTCAACTGAGACAAGCTCTCAACGAGATGCAGTTTCCGCCCCGACTGTTGTTAAGCTAATTCCTTCCATCCTTCATTCACCACGGACTACAATACACCATAAGCGATCCACTTGCAAATTGCCGAACACAGGTAAACCAACACAG
This sequence comes from Luidia sarsii, assembly GCA_949987565.1. Classification (NCBI taxonomy): domain Eukaryota; kingdom Metazoa; phylum Echinodermata; class Asteroidea; order Paxillosida; family Luidiidae; genus Luidia; species Luidia sarsii. Next base: position 8,877,790 of record OX465122.1, read on the forward strand.
CTTACAGCAGCTATGCAAACTCAATCAATCTACAGTTATCTTCGTCCAACAACAGCAGATGAGAAAGAAGAGATTTTTTCCGGCGGTGGAATATTTCCGTGAGAGATGCAATTTCTGAGGAGATGACTTCCGAACTGCAAAGTTGACAATCCTCTACTTCAAATGATCTGGGATCCTCTTCATCAATTGTGTTTTGACAACTGGTTTACATTGCCATGGTAACAGGTAAATCCTGTGGGGTTTTTTTTTTTTTCATCTCGGTCGCATAATTTCCTCTCTCGTGTCTCCCTGCCTGTCTCTTTTGCAGTCTGTCTGTCAAAATGCGCTCAGAAAGCTTTGAAGTGTGACCATGGTGCTACCAACTACAGAACAGACCCTTATGCCGCACCTGTAGATCTTCACACACACACGCTCACAAATCACAGTACTGTAGGTTACAATTGCTGACCACTGCAAAATCAGGCCACCTTGAAAAAACAACCCTAGACTTGCTCCCAGTCTCTTTTGATCTTTAAAAGCAGACCTCTTTGTGAACTGCACGGCCAGAAATCCGTTTCGACTCGATTAGTATTAAGAAAACTCAAAAGATAGAGAGCCTGACATTTCGATCCTAGCAGGACCTTTGCCTTTGAGAAAAGTCCTGCTAGGATCGAAACGTCGGGCCCTCTAACTTCTGAGATTGTTGTATTGCAGGTCAATTTAGTCAGTGAGCAGTTTGAAACAGTTTTGGTATTTACTTCTAGAGTTCTAGTATTCAGGAAAACAACCTGAGATGAAGAAGTTTAAGCCAACTGAGAGAAAGGTTTCAGAATTTATCAATTTAGTGTTATCAATTTAGCAGTTTGCAACATTTTTGTATATCAATTTAGTGTTGAGATGAAATGGACACATAAGTAATGGTTTTAAGGTGAAGTTAATAACTGTTGCAAACTGCTCACTGACTAAAATTACAGGTCTGCAATTCTTAAATCTCAAAAGTTAGAGGGCCTGACGTTTCGATCCTAGCAGGTCCTTTCTCAAAGGCAAACCACTGGAGTTTGTTCGAGGACTTGTGCAAGTCTAACATCTGGTGCCATAAAGCCATAGAAGTGCTTTTGTGTCAGGGTACTTATCACAGACAATGGGTACTAGTACAAGTGGTGGCAGTGGGTTTTATGACAATTCACTGTTAGTTAGTGTTTAGTGTTGGGTTTCTGGGGGGGGGGGCTTTAAAAACCAGTTGCCTGGCAACAAGGCACCCAAATGGTGTCCCATAGTCCCATAGACTACATTGCACCTCCATGCATAGACTTGCACAAGTCTGACTCACCATCAATATTCTCACAGGTTACATAAGGTAGACCCTAAAGGCAGCCAAGTGAAATCAGAACGTCACAAATGAATATTCATGAGTTAATATCTCGACTGCGGAAGATCAATGGGTCCCGAAATTAATTTATGCTAAGCAGCCGTGAATACATTTGACGTACGGCATTCTACTTGGCTGCCTTTATAGGGTCTACCGTTACATAATCCGGTATACAAAAATGTTGCAAACTGCTTACTGACTAAAATTACCAAAATGCAAATCTCGAAATTTAGTGGGCCTGACGTTTCGATCCTAGCAGGACCTTTCTCAAAGGCAGAGAAAGGTCCTGCTAGGATCGAAACGCCGGGCCCACTTAATGTTGAGATTATATAATCCATGTATTTATAAAAAAATACAAGGCCATGGTGTTATTAAGGAAGTGAATGGACTACATTATCTGTCTGCCTGTCTGTCTGTTTTGCTTTCTGTTTATCTATTTCCTGTATTTGTTGGCTGGTTGTGGTATTTTTTACTTAATACAGAAAAACATTGTGTAACTAGTGATACAGTCAAAGTTTTCTTTGCCATTTTTGTTTGCCTTTTTTTTTCAAAGTTCCCAGTCAGTTTTTTTCCTTTATTTACTTTGTGTGATCCCCGAGCTGCTGTAGCCAGGTTTACAACAATTGGTTGTTTGCATCTGAATGAAAGCGGGGGTGTGATCCCTGGAGATATACGGCAGTTAATGGTTGAATTGCTTCTGATGACTGTCGCTCCCACCCCGGCAAAGACTCACGAAAGCAAGAAAAATTAACTATTATGCAATTCAAAAATAAAATAATCTTCGAATTGAGTTCAAGTTACTCGGACGTCCTAGGCCAACGATAGCGACACGAAGGTCAAAATCAGCTGCAGAATCATGTTTTCTATCAGATATTCCGTCTTTCCATCCCTTAACATCTATTTCAGATATCAATATCTCGATATGCACCACGAGGGACATTTTCTGGACAATATTGTCGTCACAAAATATGAAATAAAAATATTCGGTCCCTACCTTTCACATTTTCTTGTTTACGTTCAGCCATTTTGTTGCTAACTGTAAACTTTCGAACGAGAGAGGGCGGTAGATCAGCTTTGCAGTGTCATGTCCTACCTTGCCAAAATTAAATTTCTTTGGTATTTTCAGTAATTAGTAAATTAGTAATTTCCATTAATTTTTAGTTTTGAATCAAAATTGGTCTGACAGAAGGAAAAATGCTAAAATCAGTAAATAAAAGGGCTAATTGTGACCTATAAAAAAAGCTTTTACTCATATTTTTCCAACAATAAGTTTTGGTCTTCATGTTAGCCAAGACCTAACCATTTAAATAATATTTTCATATATTTGATTTTTATTTCGGAATAACTATGAGAAACAAAAGTTGGTCAGGGAAAAGTGACTGGTTGACATTCGTTTTGCAGATTAAATTTCTGTATTTTTTATTGATGGAAAGGCAAGACACTGATTTTTGCTATAATCTTCAACTGAATACGGGGTAGTCTTGCATATCTAAACATCTTCTCCGTTGTTACCGAAAGCTAACAAAGTTTGGGAAAAAAACACTCAAAAATTGCAAGCATTTGATAAAATGGATGCTCTGTAAATTCCTACGACATTCTATCTGTGAAAAAACTTGGTGAATTATGTAAATGAAGTGATTTCAGTAGAAAGGTCACATGGTGTAATCAGGATTGACCCTGGGTTGACCTGGGGTTGACCTGGGGTTGACCTGGGGTTGACCTGGAATTGACTTGGGTTGACTCTTGGCTGACCTATGGTTGACATGGGTCGACCCCGGTTTGAAAAAAAGGTTGAACATGAGTTGACCCTAATTTGACCCTTAATTGACCGACCCATGGTTGACCCTGATTTGACCTAGGTTGACCCCACAGTTGACATGTCCTGGAGTTGACCCGTGGTCACGGCCTGTGGTTGACCTGTATTTGACAGTAGGGTTGAATTGAGTTGACCAATGGTGACCTATGATTGACCCGGGTTGACCTGGGTTAAATTCAGGTAGGCTTATCAAACACACACACATTGCTGCACATGAAATACAGTGCAGTCTGGGGAATCAGAATTTCATTTGCTTGTAGATAACACCATGCCATGAGTCAGGGCACCAGACATGTATCAATAACATTATACTATAGTTCCCTAGGATTACTGTAATCCCCAAATTGCAATAAATTATTAAATTACCACCTGCCACATTGGCATCTTATATTTATACAATATCAACCACACTATGGTTTACGACATGAATACGCACCAATCATCGTTTCAATTATTAAAAGAAAAATTTGGAAGCATAATCACTCTGAATTAAAAACATGTAAAAAACAAGCTTTTCGCTGCCACATAAAAAAGTACACAAGACGTTTATACAATGCGTACACATTCTTGGAATCTAAGAGAAATTTAACTTGCATCGGATTTTACCTTCAAGAGGACATTTTTATCATAGCACGGGAGATTTCCACTTCTTCGAAACTTTGTCTCGATTTTGATTTTGGTGGCCGACAGTAGTCTTTAGGTGGCCATCAAAAATCCAACAGTGATCATTATTTTAGTGGCCACCAAAATCCTTTTGGCGGCCATCAAAATAATTTTGGTGGCCGATAGTGATCTTTTGGCGGCCATCAAAATAATTTTGGTGGCCGATAGTATTTTTTGGTGGCCTGGAACATGGAAACAGGCTTCAAATGTGGAGCTATTCTATGCATGTGTACATCTACAGGCTATATCCGTACAAGCAGGCACTGATGAGGCGTCGTCGTCGTCGACGGGCGTGGCAGCTGCGGGGGTTGCCACGCCCGGTTACGGCATGACACGGAAGGGCTTGGTCTGCTCGTGCCGGACGTTGTACGGGCACTGGGCGAGGTGGACGGCCAGACTGGGGTGGGATTCGAACCCCCAGTGTCGGACGGGCGTGAAGGCCGTGCTGAACTGCCACACCTACGACATGAATATTCATGAGTTTCTGATTAATTATTTGTCAACGTATTTGATGTCAAATGGGTAAATTAATAAAAAATATTAATTAATTATCTCACCTTTTCCTCCATTCCCCTTTCTCTCTTCTCTCAATCCTCTCCACTTTCCCTTACTCCTCCCTCCTACCCTTCTGATTCTGTCCTTCCTAAATTTTCCTCTCTCTCTATCCCTTTCCCTACCTTTCCCTCCATCCCTTTCTCCCCCTCTCTCCCTCCCACCCTCTCTCCATCCCTCTCTCCCTCCTATCCTCTCTCCCCCTCCCTCTCTCTCTCTTTCCCTTCCTCTCTAGTCTCCCCTTCCCTCTCTCCCTCTCTCCCTCTCCCTCTCTCTCTCTCCCTCCCTCTCTTCCTCTCTAGTCTCCCCTTCCTCCATCCCCTCCCCTCCCACCTCCCCCTCCCATCTCACCTTATACGCCACCTCCCAACCGTTGTTCCTCCTCTCCCAATGCAGCAACACCATGCCCTTCTCCTCCAGCACGCTGCAGCAAACCTGCCGCAGCAGTTTGGACGTCAGCGCCAGGTTGCACATGCTGAAGCCGTCCAGAAACCCCGTCATGTAGCGCAGGATCTCCGACGGCAGCTGACTGAGCAGATCCGGCCCCGCGCGCTCCGCAACGGCGCCCTCGCTTGCCGATCCTCCACGACGGCGACGCGCACTGGGGGAGTTCGTAGAGCCCTCCAGAGGGCGCTGTTCCTTCGGACCCGCATTCTCAGTGTTCAGCTGCGTTCCGTCCGCAACACGTTTTTTATCGAGGGCAGCATCCTCAGACGTTTCATTTGATATGTTCGGCTCCGATTGTGGGTGTCCGTTCTCAATTGTCAGTTTGGAATCCGGATGCTTAGGATTGGAATTACTCACGGTCGTGTCGGAGACGCTGGTCGTCTGTTCACTGGCATCTTTTGACAGTCCTACTTGGATCCATTCCATCTGGATTGGGACGTTCGGAGCGTTAACCTCGTCTTCGTCTTTCGGGCAGCCAGCGCCGTCCGGTCGCACGCCGAAGCTCTCCAGCTGCTCGTTGTGAACAATGCGCGCCGACCGCTGGCCGGGGTAGAAGCGTCGCTGGGCGTAGGTGCAGCCGTAGGGTGCTAGGGGGCAGCGCTGCTCCAGCCAACCGTTCAGGCCGCCGTGAATGTCGCAGTGGACGTTCTGGAAGTGGGAGGCGTACTCGTCTCGGCGAAATACCTGATGAGTGGGGAGGGAGGAGAGAGGGATGAGAAAGAAGAAGAGAGAAAGGAGTGAGAGAGATAGAGAGAGAGAGAGAGAAAGAGAGAGAGAGTGGAAAGAATGAGGATAGAGGGAGGATAGAGGAAGAGAGAGGAAAGGAGGGAGAAAATAAGAGAGAGAGGGAGACAGAGAGGAAGGGAGTGAGAGGGATGGAGGTTAAGAGAGAGGAAGAGAGAGGGAGGGAGAGGGAGGGAGGAATAAAGAGAGAGAGGACAAAGAGAGACAAGCAGAGGCATTCTCATAGAGCTCCCATTTTGTCATGGTGACTCAAATCTCGAGTCTCAATCACACAAAGTCTGAGAAACGGTTACCGGGGGAAAAGTACGCACCTGGGCACATAGGAAAGTGTACATGGAATCCGGCTTTGCCTGGTACCTCGTGATTGACTCTAGCGACAGGTCGAGGCTGAGGGAGGCCGGCGTGGACGAATCCAAGCTCTTGCCCGGAAACGAGGCGACCCCTGACCCGGGGGTCATCTGAGGCGGCTGAGGGGGTCAAAAGGAAAACAAAAAGAGGCACTGCGTTCTGAAGGATATTGGCTATGGCTTGAAATTACACAGGAGTCAATGGGAATTGGCTGCTGGCTCAAAAGAGTGGCTATGGCTTGAAATAAAACAGGAGAGGATTGGGGAGGGTTATAGGCACGCAGCACTAGAGGGTTAGGGTTAACTTGTAATGACGGCCGCAAATAACAGTTGTTTCTCTTTTTCTCTAGAGAGGTTTTTGTCTATCAAGTTCGATCGAGGGGACGCTATCGTGGGTACCTCGACGACGAGAATCTTGGAGTGGCCGCGGGCCGGCGCGGAGGAGACCTCGCTGGTGGTGGACAGGGTCACGAAGAGGGCTGGAGGGGGGAGGTCAACCAGGCTGCCCTCACTGTTGCTGCTGCTCGTGCTGACGTTGCTACACCGCTTCGTCGGTACCCCGTCCGATTCTCCGGTGACAGTGCTGGCATCCGCTCCCTATGTGGTGAAAAATTGGACAAGCTTCAAGTGATTTCTATAATTTTTGCACCAGGGAGTATGTTATGAAAAAGAGAAAGGAAGAGAGAGGGGAGAGAGGGAGAGAGGAGAGAGAAGAGAAGAGAAGAGAGGAAAAGGGAGAGATAGAAAGAGAGAGAGAGAAAGAGAGGAAGAAAGAGAGAGAGAGAGAGAGGAAGAAAGAGAGAGAGAGAAAGAGAGAAAGAAAGAGAGAGAGAGAGAGAAAGAGAGAGAGAGAGAGGGAGAGAGAGAGGGGATAGAGAGAGGGGATAGAGGGAGGTGAGAGAGATGAAAGCGAGAGAGGAAGAGGGAGAGAGAGAGGAGAGAGAGGATAGAGAAAAGGAGAGAGATAGGGGGATAGAGGAGGTGAGAGAGATGAAAGAAAGAGGGAGAGAGAGGACGAAGCCTGAGCCAGAGCCTGATTCGGAGGTTCCTAAAAGGACTCGCGTCGGCTCTCTGAAAACTCACTCACGTTTCTCGGTTGTGTCTTCGCGGATGAATCGTCGGCGAGCGTCTGCTTGATGATTCTCATGCACGTGTCGTCGTCAATGCCACTCTGAAGTGTATCGCTCGCGAGTCCCGTAATGCAAGTGATTCCTGTCCCACTCGCGAGTCCTATATCGCCGGCGAGTCCTTTAACGCTCGCGAGATCTGCATCGCTCGCGAGTCCTGTATTGCTCGCTAGGCCTGTATTGCTGGCGATGGCCAAGTCTGCGCTCGATTCGTGGGCGTGGTGTCCGTTGCTCTCCCGCATGGCATTGTGGGATTCCATCAGACGCTCTAAACGCTCCTTGCGACGCTCGCAGTGCACGCAGTGAATGTACGGGTACAGCGTCGAGCCCAGACTGAAGTCGGGCTTCCGGACGTCGTCGTCGTCGTCGTCGGGGGGCGGGACCGGCGGCGGAGGAGGGGGCGGGGGTATCGGTCGGTCCACGGCGGACTGTCCGGCCGTGGACTGCTGCTTGTCGCGGTAGAGCTGATCGCAGATGCTCTGCTGCAGTCCGGCCGGGCTGCGCGCCCGCCGCTGGTCCGGCCCGTTCTCCCAGCGATGCATGTCCTCCATCAGCCGCTCCAGCTCGCGGCGTCCGTCAAAATCCTCCGCGGACGCGCCGCCGGGGTCGGTCAGCTGGCCGGAGAGCGGCACGGCCGGGTGCCGCCGGCTCAGCCCGGTGGTCAGGATGCGGCGGGTGCGGGCCGAGGCGCGCAGCGACCGCGTCAGCATGCGTTGGTCCCGCAGCGCCAGCGCCGTGTCTAGTTGACCGCGGCGCGTCTCAGTCAGGACAGGGACCGGCTGGTGCGACTGGCGCTCGCTCGAGCAGACGGGCCACCGGTTCCACTCCATCGTGCAGTGCACCAGGCTCGCCGGGCAGACGGCCAGGTGCCGGCCCATCTGCCACCGGTGCAGGACGGCCGAGCATCCGTAACCGGCGTTCAGGCACTCCACCTTGGCGTTGGCGCACAGCAAGCCGTGCTCCGAGCGCTTGCAGCGGTGGAACCGCGCGCCGCAGTCCTGCTCGCACGCCACCACCTCACACTGTCCCCGTCGTCCGTCGCAGCTTCGGTCATAGCATGTCTGGCAGTGATCATGCTCTCCCACCTCCGACGGCATGCCTGAAAAAAAAAAAAAAAAACCAGAAAGAATGATAAAATCGCTGCTTCTGATCTCACCCTACAAGCTTTCCTCTTTGTCCTTTGTTTCTCATCCATGTCCTATTCACTCTCTTCCCCTTCCTTCATGTACATGTATCTGTGTTGTCCTTGTCACTCTGCCTTTAAGAAAGGTCCTGCTAGGATCGAAACGTCAGGCCCACTAAATTTTGAAATCGTATCTCCCTTAAAAGTCTTGAAAGGAAAATTTCAATCTCAAAAACTGTACCTATAGAGTAGAGAGGGGGGACTGAGAGAGAACTTAGAGAGAGAGGTGGAGAAGCAGAGAAGAGGCAGAGGCACAGAGGGAGAAGAGGAGAGGGGAGAGGGGAAAAACAAAACACGGAAGCCGTTTCAAATCATTAATAAATCATATATCAATATAGGAAGGTTTGCGGTGACACCATGTATAAGGTCTCTTAAAAGAAGAGGTGTGGTTCTGCAAAGAACCTGAGTGGTAACTCGACGTTTCGACCAGTATGCTCTGGCCGTCATCAGGAGAATTCTTGGACTCGGTGGTGGATCTGCTTATGTACCGGTGGTCGCTGAGGCGGGAAGGCGGGAAAGATAATACTCTGGAGAGGATTATCCTACCTAATGGGGCTTAGATCACTATATCCCTTAAAAGTCAAAGAAAATTTGAAGAGGGAGGAATGAGATTGAAAGAGAGGGAGGGGAAGAGGTGGAGGGAGAGAGAGATAGGTGAGAGTGAGAGGTAAAGAGAGAGGGAGAGAGGGAAGAGAGGGAAAGGGATGGAGGCAGTGAGGGAGAGGGAGGGAGAGAGAAAGTATTTCCATATATGGGCATCTCTAAAAAATATATAAAAAAAACATTCACCTTAATTCTGCCAGATCTGTAAATCCCAAAACTCCAGTTTGTTTCCAGAAAGGATGGGAGTCTAGAAATTACTTTTGATTTTCAAAATTTAATTTTCTAACCTCAGACTCAGCCTGTGAAAATTTCGAACCAGCTGTTCTCAGAAACCTTCAGTCAATTTTAAGGGCATTAATTTCATCATATATGAATTATGAAACTCTTGAGGCAAAACAAGAATTCTTCGCCAATATCTCGGGAGTGATTATTTGTGATTTTTTATTAACCAATGCCTGAAAAACAACTGAAAACCCTTCAACTAATAAAATAAGTGAGTTACTCTCTGGGGGTTTTCTAGAAAATTGAAAAAAGGCTGGAAACAAAATAGTATAAGAAACAACTTTCATCCTTATTTCATGATATTCCCAACCAACTGTCTGTTGTTGTTGATATTGTTGTTATTATTGATTTTGTTATTGTTAAGCGTGGCTGTGGTTTTGGCGATCATGTACGTCATGTATTGTCCTTTTACTTCTAGTAAACAATAAGGCCAACAACGTCATCCGTACCTCGCATTGGCCAACTAAAACAACAACAACAAACTTCTTGGGTTTCGGCGATCTGTGGAAAGAGCTAACCCAGATCTTCGTTTCCGAAGCAAAAATAAGTCTTCGAAAACTCTTCTCCTATTTAGACCGAATTTTGACTATCTGAAGACTAAATGTCGCATGAATACGACGATCAAATATCGATAATTGATAGCTAGTATAATATTTTGAGCTATGATACTGAGAATCTGCGCCCTTTTAAGGGTCTAGTTAGGCTGAGTTTGACTAAAAAACTAAGGAGAAATTAATTCTGTAGACTTTGTTCGCCCGCAAGACGGCATAACCAGATTGAGACCCCGTAAATCTTACCGATTTAAAAAGCCGATCCTTTGTTGCAAATCCAGGCGATCTCAACAAGACCAGATGTGTGCCGTTGTATGACGTCCCCCCCTGAAGACTGCTCGTCTGCGATCTCCGACTCGCCGGCCAGAAATTCCTGAAATTCCAGGCGATCTTTCCACCGCTTCGTGCAGCGATTTAATTTTATTCACTACACTTTGACAGGCACAAAATTACCATACGGCAATATCAAAGGTCAAAGGTCACTTACGCTGGTGCGCCAATGGACGAACTCCGCGCGGTGCTATGGGGCTGCTTCCCTGCGCGGGTACCAGTGCGAAATGGGCGATTCTTGTTTACATAATTATTATTCACCCCTTATCTATGGACATTTAATTTTACGCAATCTTTGGGCATTTAAACTGTTTAGGATAATGTTGATCTTAAAGGGACTTTCACCATGCTTTCAATAATATAAATAAAATATTATTAAGATTTATTGGGATACAAAAAAATAAACTGAAATCGGGAACAATTTTGTACCCCAATTAATTTCTCTCAATTCTCAAATCAAATAGGAGGGCCTAATGTTTCGATCCTAGCAGGACCTTTCTTAAACCATGGATAAAATGTTTCAGACATTTATTTCTTTGGGAAAGTCTTGCTAGGATCAAAATGTGAGGATCTGTAAATATTATGAGATTTATATCAATTTTATCATTTTTTGTAGTAAGCAACACTGTTCTACATATACTCCCAAATTTTGAGAAAGATCGTACAAGCATTATAATTTATGGTCAGCCCTTCCCTTTGATCTCACCCTACCAGCTATCCCCTTTGTCCTCTGTCTGTCATCCATGTCCCTGTTACTCTCCCCTTCCTATTTGTTTTGTCCCTGTCATTCTGCCTTTGAGGAAGTTCCTGCTAGAATCAAAACGTTAGGCCTTAATATTTGATAGGCATTTTGTAAGATAGTAAAATTTGATCAAATATTAATTGGTTTGCGGTGACACCATGTTTATCATCTCTTTTGAGACTGAGTGTGGCTCTGAAAAGAGCCGGTGACTCAACGTTTCGAGCAGTGTGTACTCTGCTCGTCGTCAGGAGACTGCTGGATTCAAACTATCATCAGGGGTTTTGTAGGGCTTGGACGAGCGGTAAAGCGTGGAGAAACCTTCCCGCCAAAAGTTGTGATCGTGACCGTTGAAGGGAATTAATCAAATTGTTGTTTTGTAGTCTACAATTGCATGAGCAGATGTCTTCAGTAAAAACAAAAAGGGTTTCCTCGTACGAATCCACACCCGAAATAAACCACAAAAAGAAACTGACACAAGGAACGAGTCAAAGTATTTGTAAGATGCATAAAGGTTTTTTTTTTATATTATATACACAAAATGTCAATTATTATGATACAATAGTAGTGTACATGTTTATAAAAGAAACAAAAAATGCTTGTTTTATCTTTACAATACAATTAGTGATCAGACAATCGCTTTATTTTCTCCAGGAAGCAAGATTGGTTAATGACAAGGAATTTGTTTTACTTCGTATTTTTACAAGGCAGTCTGACAAGAGATTTTAACGAATCCTCACAAAAAAAAAACAACAAACAGGTCTGGGAAGGTTGTTAATTTATAGGAATCTACAGCAAAGTGCAATTTGAATTTGATATTATTTTTTATTGTACGATGGCAGGCTGGAACGGATTCTTGGTGATTGAAATTTCCTGTACGCTAATACCGCGTAAACATTCCGTCAATCAAGCATAATGTTAACACAGAAAGGTCCTAAAATTTAGTGGGCCTGACGTTTCGATCCTAGCAGGACCTTTCTCAAAGGCAGAGTGACAAGGACAAAACAGATACATGTACATGGAGGAAGGGGGGGAGTGAATAGGACACGGATGAGAAACAAAGGACAAAGGAGTGAAGCTGGTAGGGAGAGATCAAAGGGAAGGGCAAGCGGTGGGTAGGGATTAGTGAGAGTAGGGGGAAAGATCAAAGAGAAGGGCAAGGAGTAGGGTAGGAATTAGTGACAAGAGGGGGAAAGATCAAAGAGAGAAGTGTGAAGGACTGAACACAAAAGAAGGATTATCAGAAAGCTGCATGGTGTTAGTCAGAAAGAAAGGTCCTGCTAGGATCGAAACGTCAGGCCCTCTAACTTTTGAGATCAAGCATAAACACGACCATAACAAAAAAGGGGTAAATTCAAGGGGTAAATTCAAGAATACCCAGCCCCATTTATTATAAGGTTTCTTAATTTCTAAAGTCACGTTCAGTAAAAAAAAAATGGGTTAGGATTTTTAGTCTTGGTGTATTTTTTTTTTTTTTTTTAAATCCATGTTGCTTTCATCACGACTGCTGTACAAGTGTTATAACAGGACTAGTATTCACATGACTTAAGAGGGGAGAAATTTGGGCATGGCTTGTCTTGTCTGAATTTTAATCGAGCAACGGGGTTTTAAAGGTGCTTACACGTACGTGGCTACAACTCGGAATTAAAGGCCCTGCTAGATTCAAAATGACAGGCTCTCTCAATCTAATTAGATATTTTTTGCATTTAGGTTGTTTTAAAGGTAGTACCGTAAGCAGTTTGTAACTGTTTGTTAAAAGTTAGTACGTAAGCAGTTTGTAACTGTTTTTGTGATTCTTTTTTTATTGCATGGTTCAAGTCAGGCACTTTTTTGTCGTATCTAGTCTAAATACAACGATCTCTAAGTTGTTTCCCACAGATGTTTTTGTCGTTCTGATCAAATCTAACAACTTGGCAACGAAAACTTTGACTGAGGCAGGACTTGAACCATAGACCTCTGGACTTTACACACCAGTGTTCGTACAATCTGAGCTATCCTGCCCTTAGATGGTGGCCTTTCCAAATAGTCAAATAGTCTTTGGCACACCAGTGCTCTTACAATCTGAGCTATCCAGCCCTTAGATGGTGACCTTCCAAAATAGTCAACTAGTCTTTGGCACACCAGTGCTCTTACCATCTGAGCTATCTAGCCCTTAGATGGTGGCCTTCCCAAATAGTCAACTAGTCTTTGGCACACCAGTGCTCTTACCATCTGAGCTATCTAGCCATTAGATGGTGGCCTTCCCAAATAGTCAACTAGTCTTTGGCACACCAGTGCTCTTACCATCTGAGCTATCTAGCCCTTAGATGGTGGCCTTCCCAAATAGTCAACTAGTCTTTGGCACACCAGTGCTCTTACCATCTGAGCTATCTAGCCATTAGATGGTGGCCTTCCCAAATAGTCAACTAGTCTTTGGCACACCAGTGCTCTTACCATCTGAGCTATCTAGCCCTTAGATGGTGGCCTTCCCAAATAGTCTAACTACTCTATGTCAGATGCAGAGTAGGAATGGTAGGGTGCCAGTTAGAAGCATTACAGGGCTCGACCTTAGCACTAGCCCGACGGTCATTGTCTAGTAAAAACAGCTGCGGGCTAGTAAAATGACCCACTTTGCTAGCCCGGCGGACTAGTAAAAAGTAGACAGCGGTGTGGCGGCAAAAAAAACATGCAGGCGGGGATGAGAAAGTAGAAACTAATAATTTGTTTTACCTGACCTAATAACCTTGTGTTAAATTCAATATTAATTATACAGGGCTAGTAAAACTTGCTGCAGGCTAGCAAAAAAAATCAATTTACTAGCCCGGTGGGCTAGTCAACAAAAAAATTGCAATTAGCCATTACCTTCTGTGTAACTCCAGGGATCACATCCGTTTTTCAAACAGATGTGAATAACCAAATCTTGTAAACCTGGCTATGGCAGTATGTGGATGACACAAAGTGGATGCAACTTTTTTTTTTCAAATTTAAGTCAAACAAGCTAAACGTATTCATATCTTTACATTGCTTGCATCTTAACTGTTCCCTTCACTTCATCTGCTGAAGTATTCGCCGCTATCAAGGCTAATGCATTCTTTCCAACTGGTTAATCTCCAAGTAATTTATCATCAGTTAGTTAGCATAGCTGTCTTGGCTCAAAATCCAATCTAGACAAGTATCTACGTAAGGTAATGATGATTGTTAACATCTTATTCCTACAACTCTTCTGCAATGTTCATGAAGATAAAACAGGGGATATTTTGGGATGCTCATAAAATTAAAAAAAATAAAAACCATGGGACTAGCATCACATAACATGCAACTCCAAGTCATCGAACTACATGTATTTCGACACTGACTAACATTAAACTACCATAGATTAATATCCCTGTCATTCTGCCTTTGAGAAAGGTCCTTTTAAGTATTGATACCATAAGCTTACTGTATAGTCTTGTACCCTGTGGCATATTTGCATAACAGTGATGTGGAGCTAACATCGAGATACGGATTAATCAGAAAATAACCAGTCCTGTAAGCATTTTTGCTACATTTTTACCTGGCTTTTTCATTCCGCTTTCGAAAGAAAAAGATTAATAAGATACAGCGTCAAATGTCAGATCTCTTTCCAAAAAAAAGGTTCGCTTCTATCACCTCCAGGGAAAATCCAGAATAAAAATAATATTTGGTTTTGGAAAACTGCAATTCAATGATAGGTTCGAGGGAAAAACCAGGACATTATTATTCTTGGATTTTCAGGAGTTCAGTTCCTCTTCGACAAAAACGACAAAAACAAACAGAAATGGCACTCCAATGTAGTACATCAAAATCCATTTGAATGAATTTAGGGATGTTTGTATTTCTACGTCCGGTCGTTTCAAACTGAAAATTGTAGCTTTCTGAAAATCCTTCTTTTGTGTTCACTCCTGCACACTTCTCTCTTTGATCTTTCCCCCTCTTCTCACTAATCCCTACCCTACTCCTTGCCCTTCCCTTTTATCTCACCCTACCAGCTTTACTATTTGTCCTTTGTTTCTCATCCGTGTCCTATTCACTCTCTTCCCCCTTCCTTTGTGTACATGTATCTGTTTTGTCCTTGTCACTCTGCCTTTGAAAAAGGTCCTGCTAGGATCGAAACGTCAGGCCCACTAAATTGTGAGATTTGCATTTTGGTAATTTTAGTCAGTAAGCAGTTTGCAACATTTTTGTATATCACTTTAACTGAAACTTGTGTGACTTCGTTCATGGTTGGCCCTAAATCGGGCCCCTGAAATTGATGGCTGTGTGAATCTTTATCCCCGAAGGCATTATCTATCTCTGACTGTCTGGATGAAGGGCATACCAGATGAATCATTTTCCCAGACCGCTCTAATGGGATTAAAGACGCTGGGGCCGAGGTAGAGTCGGGCCACTCGCGACGACAACGAAAAGGAGCGTTGCACCGCGAAACATCTTAGCACATTAGCATTACCGACATGAGCTTCACCGTACATGTACGTACAGGCAACATATCCTCAGGCAATGTGCATGCACAATGTATATCCTCTGTCGTGGTAGAAAATGCATCCCACAGACAGACTAGGTTTTCTTAGATCTGGTTTCTAAAGAAAAAAAAACAGAAATGAGGGCCTGATGTTTGGATCCTAGCAGGACCTTTCACAAAGGTAGAATGCGTTTGGATCCTAGCAGGACCTTTCTCAAAGGCAGAATGTTTTGGATCCTAGCAGGACCTTTCTCAAAAGTAGAATGTGTTTGGATCCTAGCAGGACCTTTCTCAAAGGCAGAATGTGTTTGGATCCTAGCAGGACCTTTCTCAAAGGCAGAATGCGTTTGGATCCTAGCAGGTCCTTTCTCAAAGGCAGAATGCGTTTGGATCCTAGCAGGACCTTTCTCAAAGGTAGAATGCATTTGGATCCTAGCAGGACCTTTCTCAAAGGCAGAATGCATTTGGATCCTAGCAGGACCTTTCTCAAAGGCAGAATGCGTTTGGATCCTAGCAGGACCTTTCTCAAAGGCAGTATGCATCTTGATCTGTTTATTAATCTACAACCCTGACTTGCTAATTTTTATTTTGTTTTCAAGGGGGGGGCTTTAGCCAAGACACCAAAACAATTAGCATAAGGTTCCAAATAACCTTTGTCAAATAATTACTGCTAATCTCTGTATCACTGGTGCATTTTGATACCAAAAAAAATTAAGTACCAATTAAATGACTGAGAACATTTTTGTTCAAGAACTAAAACCACCAAACCAAAGTTGCTCTCGGTATTCTTCTTACCACAAATAAACCAAAAATCCTCAAAGAAAATTGAATTTGTTGAAGAGGGTGATCCTTACCATGAGGCATGCAACAAATGCCGAGGTTTATTATAAAAAAAGGTCGAGCGCAGGAGTTTTTTTTTTATTGCATATCGATGTAACTGATACAAAACCCTTAGTTCTTATCCAGTCCCCTTGTGAAAGTGCTGGTGAAATTTGACATCTGCCAATTTTCTAAAACCACCTCAAACTCATTGAGTATGGGATTTCTTTGTATTGTTTTTTGTCTTTTACTATGTGTTTCATACAAAAAATGGTCTAAGGTGCCATTATGGTGGTGGTGAACATACATAAACGTGTCAATGTTTTTTTAAACCCCTGCAAATTAATAGGTCCCATTACATTATTTTTTTGTTTACGCTTGAACAGTTTTTACAAACTAAAAAAAAAATTCTCCCAGCCATCTTCCCAACCGCTCTGTACACTCTGCAAAGCAACTTTGCCCGAAATCAAGTTTATAATAATATATCTTATGCAATTTTTTGTAAAATGTAATTCGAGGACAGTTATCGGTTTTGTTGATTTTTTTTTTTATAAAAATAAATACATGTATATTTGCAAATCTTACAGGAAAAAAAACAACGATCACTGGCCCGTACAATCATCTGGGGCAAAAGTTTGTACTGGGTACCAAAAAGCCGGAGAAAAATGTCAGGATGGGAGGATTGTCTGTTTTGTATCTTCAAAGTCGTGCGGGCGATACAAGTTTCTCACATGACGTCACCTGACCGTAAAAATCCTAATAAGCATGTCTGCAGGAGCGTCCAAATCCGCTGAAACGCGGACATGCAAATATGGAATCTGAGTATTTCCATTGCACATTTTGATGACTCGAAGGCGCATGCGTTCCAAGTCCATCCGCGTGAATGGAACGCTGACCATCAAAAGGCATGCAACCGAAAAACAAAACCTCTCTAGGAGTGGATTGGATTTCAAAACTGGCCTGAACAAGGGACCGACAAAACGTCAGATTTAAGGAAAGTTTTGAAATAGATCAAAGCATGTACGTCTGTCTACCTTACTGCGAGTAAGTCTGTACCTTACTGCCATGCCACTAGAATGTGCGCTAACAAGGAGAAAGGTATTAACATGGTCAGCTATTCAGTTTTCCGACAATCCCCGTCGGGGACAAGGGGGGGGGGGGTCATTTTTAAGCCCCAACACCGAGAACAATCACAGCTGCATCTTAATGTTCAATTGCAAGGTGGGTATAAAAGTTGATATCTTTTTCTTCCTTTTTGAGGGTGCAGGAGGAACGGAAGACCTGTCCCTTTAAATTAAAAAACAAAACAAAAAAAAACCCGGAATCTACATGACGCTATAACAAACGTAATGATCTCATTATAAATATGTGCTAAGGAGTCTTGCTGCCTTCTAAGTGCCCCACCTTGGAGAGGAGTTGGGGTCTGTGTTACGATAGATTCTGGTCATCTTTTTCAAGGAGTATGGCTTTGAGAAGATGAGACGGTAACTCACTGATTCAGACGGTATGTTTCTCCAGGGCAGAGCATGCACACTGACCAAAATGTGGAGTTACCGGCTCTTCTCAGAGCCACGCTCCATCTCAAAAGAGATGACTTTATACAAGGTGTCACCGCAAATCTGTCCACATTGTGATTCCACCGTGCAAACCTCCAAGTCTTATGTAACTGAGTGACCGGCTCTTCTCAGAGCCACACTCCTTCTAGAAAGAGATGACTTACATGGTGTCACCGCAATCTGTCTTCATTGTGATTCCACCGTGCAAACCTTCAAGTCTCATCTAACTGAGTGACCGGCTCTTCTCATCAGAGCCACACTCCTTCTCAAAAGAGATGACTTACACGGTGTCACCACAAACTTTTTACACTGTGATTCCACCGTGCAAACCTTATATTAGTGAGTGACATGTGTATCAAACTGTGCATGCACATATCCAATTTTTCCCCGTCCAATAATCATCTAATTTTGAGTTCAACAAAAGCAGCAATTTTGTCATTTTGTTGTTTTCGTTGTTTTTGCTGTCACTTGAACACCACACAAAGAACCAAATCTACATTCATGCATAGCAATTCCAACATCCGTTGCGAGTTTTTACGCAGCTGGTAAACCACGTCGACAAAATCAATGACTTTTTTGGGGAGCCAACGATCTTACGACCCAAGACAATATTTAACAGAGTGCTCGAGAGATTAAGTCGATCTTTGTTTAGTGATCACCTACAAATGCATGGCCGTGGTAAGATTTTTATACTTGCTTGCCGTGCACGTAAATCACTCCACATCCACTGGGGGAAACACAACGATGCATTCAGCATAGAGAGAAGACTAGTCCACGCTGATAATCCTCTCCGACTGCCTGGCCAGTAGTACATTCCTCCATCGGGCTAGTCTTAATTCCAGTCTGCAAACCGTCCCACAAGCCGGATACCCTCTTCCTGAAGGCTTCTCACCCCAACCCCCCCCCTCACCAAAATCGCAGCGAAAAATCAGAAAAATAACAACAATAAGGTGAAGCTTGGGAGGTCCTTCCACAGAAACCGCAAATAGTCGGGTGCTTGTTAACGTCGCGGCTTAATGCAGGCTCTTTCCACGCACTCCCGAGGTCTGGCGCCCCGACTTCTTGCCATCTACGCGTGTAATGCCAAAAAAAAAAATCAAAAAAATGCAGAGGGTTTCCGTACTGTGTGCTGCACAGGGACTTCCTCCGTCTGGCTCTATATACAGTTGAGTTTCCAGAGCGACAACATTCAACGGGAGGAAACGGAGATGGTCAAGAGGCAGGGAACTTCTGCCAAGTTTTTCTCGGTTTTTTTGTTTTGTCGTCGTTGCGCGCTCTCTCTCTCTCTCTTTTTCTCTCAGCCGTTGGGAGAGCCATCGTTCACCGGTATTATGCGTTGGCGTTGCTGGCTTTTTATCGTCGTTACCCGCGCTCTCTCTCTCTCTTTTTCTCTCAGCCGTTGGGAGAGCCATCGTTCACCGGTATTATGCGTTGGTGTTGCTGGCTTTTTATCATCGTTGCCCGCGCTCTCTCTCTCTTTTTCTCTCGGTCGTTGAGAGATCCGTCCCTTCCCCCGGCATTATGCGTTGGCATTGCTGGCTTTTCGTCGCTCCTCCATGAGTTGTTCGTATCTTTTCTGGTCGAGCTCCTCTACCCGATTGAAGGGGAAGTACCCCTCCTTGCCGTTCAACTCTCCCTTCCAGTTACCGGTCACGCTCCGATCCAGAACTTTGATCACGTCCCCGACCTACACAGGCACCCCCCCAAAAAAAAAGGACAAACAAAAAAGCTACCGTAAATTCCAGTGAAGTTAATACAGAAACTGTTGCAAACTGCTCACTGACTAAAATGACCTGCAATACCCCAATCTCAAAAGTTACAGGGCCCGACGTTTCGATCCTAGCAGGACCTTTCTCAAAGGCAAAGGTAAATTCCAGTGAACAATGTGCAACCGTCAGATTTCAGAATTATTTTTTTTTTTACTAGACAACAGGTCTAGTAACTGAAGACACTTACTGGACCTGATCTATTTTTACAAGACCTCTGCCATAAATAAGAAAAATAAAATAGGCACGCAGTGAAAGGAACACCATGAGAAAATTCTGTTTACTTGTATCGTGGGAACCCCCGTTTTCGACGCTACACGTTTTCGACGCTTAGCCTTCTAACTCACATCGCACTATGAAAACAACTCCGTATAACGATCTCAGACTTCGTATCTTACAGTTGGTTACCTGCTCTTGTCCGTCACCGAAAATGTGGAAATTTAAGGCTTTTCCATTAGGCCAAACTCGTGTGATTTAAAAAGTTGCTCTTTTGGGGTCTATTTTCCTAGGTACAAAATTAGCAGTTGCTTCGAAGCTCCAGTTTTCTTTATTGTTGGTCCTAAAAAAAATCTGAGTGTACCATAACAAACCCCAACATCCGTAGAAAACAAATATATCACGCAACTTGAGGCAGTCCGTTCAGGGTAAAAACTATGGAGCCTCCTATAGGGCGTCTCGCTTATATATTTTTATAAATTTATTTTTTATTATTATTTAAAGACAAAAAGTAACATGGCCCAATAGGCTTTTTTTTTAAAATGAAAACAATAAAAGGGCAGCTAGAGAAAGTACCAAGAAGGAGGAAATGTGTCTCTGGAGTGACATTGGGAAAGGTCATAACTGAAGAAGCAGTGAGAAAGAGGATTGTGGAGTTTGTTTAAACGTCACAAAAGAAGACATCAACAAGACCAATACGTTTTAAGCATAAATTATGAATGATTTGAGGAAAGTGTTAGGAGCAGTGTGGAAAAACAAAAACAAAGATGAACACAAAAAAACATACAGGGAAGAATTTTACAGTGCCACACAGCATTTTGAGTTATTTTAAGAATTTATTTTGCGTTTGGCTGCACTGGGACACCTTACTAAACACCACTGACGAAAATAGGTGACGATGCTTACTGCGCGGTGCGCCGCAGACGTCAACAAAACCGGGTAATCTTACGGAAGTGACAGGCTTGATCAACCTTCTCTATGATTATTCTAATAGTCTGTGGTGTGGATAAAGTGACTGAGACCTGTTTTAGTGTGATACTTTCGTCCACATTGTTCAGTTTGAAGAAAAGTCCTTATATCGTCGAAAACCGGTTATTGGAGGATACAGGTCAAAGTCAAAGTTATATTTGAGTGCCATTTTCTTCATGGTGAAAGAAAAGATAACAAGACAGCCAGACCAATGCAGTCACACTCAGCACTAGACCAACGCTGAAATCACTAAAATTTGTTTTTTGGTTTTTTTTTTTTACACAAAATGAAAAGTAAACATCAAAATTTTTAACCTGATCTCAGCATGTGTTTTAAATAATAGTTAGGGGAGAAGAAATATCCAGATGCATTTTTTTTTTTTTACAGATTTTTTTTTTACGGTCGAATAAAAACAAACGCGGAAATCCGCAGATCCGCGGAAAAGTTGCATACCTGAGATACCTAGAAGTTCTTAAAGCGCTACAGGAATCAGCTTACCTCGAGCTTGAGTTGTGTCGGGTCGTAAGCAGACGGCACCCTCCCTTGCACGACGATGGCGTAACCAACGGTGTTGGGGTTGACGGAGTTCAGCACCCGATACTGGTCGTTGTTGGTCGTTGTTCTTCCATCGTCGCCCGCCGATAATCTGCCGTCGCTGGCTCCTTTGCCGTCACCCGTTTTCATCTCGTTCAGCTGCCGCAGCAAGTCGGGGAAGAGAAAAAAAGGAAATCGCATGAAAACCAGGTCTTAGTCAAAGTTGACTTCCTTGCTTTCAAGGCCAAGCAATAACTTTTCTCCTAAATTCTGCGGAGTAACTCTACCAATTTTTCTTTTCAATTTGTTCACAAGTTTCTCCTTTGTTTGACTTGAGGAAAGAAGGAATGGATATTCAGGGATATTCATTTTCATCATGGTGCAAGAAAAAAAATCACTAGACAGCCGGTCCAGTGCAGTCACATTCGGCACTAGACCGACGCTGAAATCACTAGACTCGGTCCACGGTCTAGTGAATATTTCAAGGCCTGAATTTCCTGGCTGTGATACTCACAGGTTTGATGTAGTTGGCGGGTACCAGCCCTTCTTCGCCGGCGCTATTCCTAGCGAGCCACCACTGATCCTCATCCTTCCTGATGATGGTCAGGATGTCTCCTTTGCCAAACGACAGGTCCTCATCATCCTGAGAAGAGAAAAGTCACGCTAGAGTCAACGAGGAGCATGAAGAGACGACGGAAGAGGCAGACAGAGAGCATCAGACAGATAGAATTACAAATATACGTAGACAGGGAGACAGGGAGACAGAGAGGCAGAGAGGGAGAGGAAGAGGAAGAGAGGCAGAGAGGCAGAGGCAGAGAGGCAGAGAGGCAGAGAGGCAGAGAGGCAGAGAGGAAGAGAGGAAGAGAGAAAGAGAGGCAGAGAGGCAGAGAGGCAGAGAGGCAGAGAGGCAGAGAGGAAGAGAGGAAGAGAGAAAGAGAGGCAGAGGCAGAGAGGCAGAGAGGCAGAGAGGCAGAGAGGCAGAGAGGAAGAGAGGAAGAGAGAAAGAGAGGCAGAGAGGCAGAGAGGCAGAGAGGAAGAGAGGCAGAGTGGAAGAGGCAAAGAGGCAGAGAGGCAGAGAGGAAGAGAGGCAGAGAGGCAGAGAGGCAGAGAGGCAGAGAGGAAGAGAGGCAGAGAGACGAGAGGCAGAGAGGCAGAGAGGAAGAGAGAAAGAGAGGCAGAGAGAAAGAGAGGCAGAGAGGCAGAGAGGAAGAGAGAAAGAGAGGCAGAGAGGCAGAGAGGCAGAGAGGCAGAGAGGCAGAGAGGCAGAGAGAAAGAGAGGCAGAGAGGCAGAGAGGCAGAGAGGCAGAGAGAAAGAGAGAAAGAGAGGCAGAGAGGAAGAAGGCAGAGAGGCAGAGAGGCAGAGAGACAGAGAGACAGAGAGACAGAGAGGCAGAGAGGCAGAGAGGCAGAGAGAAAGAGAGAAAGAGAGAAAGAGAGGCAAAGAGGCAGAGAGGCAGAGAGGCAGAGATACAAAGTGACAGAAGCAGAGGTTAGTCAAGGAGAGGCAGAGAGCGACAAAAAGTGACAGATAGACATCGAGAAAGACAGGGCAGGGCAGGGGTCAGGGAGTCAGAGAAACAGAGGAAGACAGAGAGATACAGGACAAGACACAGAAGGGCAGACAGACCACTTCCAACACAAGAGAAAGAGCTGCAAGTCACAGAGAAATGCTCCAAATAAGGAAACCCCAACGGGCCACGTGTGATGCAACGTGAAAGATAAGATCAGCAGCAGAAGTTTCAAAGATCTCAAAGTCGTCCAGAGACAAAAAAAAATGATTCCGTACCGTCTTCGCGAAGTTGTAGAGGGCGCGGCAGACGAGACCTAGCCCAGTGGACTTGTTGTTCATGGCAGGTAGTGGGGGAGGGTTCTGGGCGTTGTGGGGGTGCGTCTTGGCGTTCTGGGCTATCGGGGCGTTCAGTAAGTCCGGCACATGGGCCTCTCTCTGAGTCGGGTTCCTGGGGCACTGACGTGGGGAAACAGACAACCAAAAATTTCAAATCTCACTGAAATGACTCTTCCGCCAATCCAACGCTACAAATCCGGGGGGAAAGTGTTATTGATTCCAATGACTGTTATCGTCAATCCCAACAATTTAGACCTGGGATGTCAGCTGCCTTTACTTGTACTCCCCTCCTCTTAGCATAAAAGAAAAGTGAAGTTTGGGGTTGGCAAAGTGATCCTGCGAATCATGACATTTTATGCTTTTAAAAGCAAATTTCATGGACCTCCTTTGCTTGGGCACGAAAAATAGGGTCTATGATCTTTGCTAAGCAAAGAGAGGTGGAATATAAGTCAATCATGTTGCAATGTGGTTCGTAATCCCGTTTACACAAAGTAAAGTTTTTCCCGCTTAGTTAGCAGATTTTCAGGCTTAACCCCAACCAGCATTGAAACCACAATATTAACCACACATGGTCTTTCCTGTGGGAAGAATCAGATAAGGGCCATACACCACGACATACCACAGCATGGTTTTTGTGGTATCCTGTGGTATGTGAGCCTGCACCCCTGAGGGCACTGTGGTAAATTGCGGTATACAGTGTGTGTCCTGTGTGGGAGGTGCAAAGCGTTAGGGTTAAGCGGCTCTACGAGGGGTCAGAGGTTCAGAGGTCGGAGGCCAGACTTACGGGCTCGATCAGAGTGGTGGTGTCCAGAAAGTGGAGCTTGTAGAACTCCAGCACCTGGGGCAATGTGGCAAAGGACTGGTCGCCGATGACATACATGTTCAGCTCGGGGTGTTTCGGGGACTGGATGATGTAGTGGGATACCTTGGAGTTCTCACTGTAGTCCAGACACCAAGACAGAGAAGTGGATTATCTCTTAAAGCCGCGTTCCCACTGGACTAAAATCTAACCGAGACGATGGTTAAATTTCCAATGGTCCAATTTGACCGTCGTTCGCACTTGGACTTTTGAGTCTTATTCTGCCTTAATCTTTATAGTTTGTGCTAGGATCGAAATGCATTAGCCTTTGAGAAGGTCCTGCTAGGCTCGAAGCACAATCTCCCATTGAGAAAGGTCATTCTTGAATCGAAACACATTCTGCTTTTAAGAAAGGTCGTCCTAGAATCGAAACACATTCTGCTTTTAAGAAAGGTCGTCCTAGAATCGAAACACATTCTGCTTTTAAGAAAGGTCGTCCCAGAATCGAAACACATTCTGCTTTTAAGAAAGGTCATCTTAGAATCGAAACACATTCTGCTTTTGAGAAAGGTCCTACTAAGATCGAAATGCAATCTGCTTTTAAGAGCATGTTGAAAAAGATCCTGCTGAGATGGCATCCATTTGACCTCTTAATTTGTTGAGATTTGTACAATTTTAGACAATGTGGGGGTACAATTTTCCAAAGGCAATGAAAGGTCCCGACTTCTGAATTTCTCAGGAAATCATGTCTTCACAACTCCAGAACATGAAAGAAAAAAAGATGGCCATGAAGAGAATCATCATTGCAAACATATCACAAAATCAAGGCTGGTTGTACATGTGTACATTCTCAAGCTCCCAAACAAAAATGGTTCAGAGATTTCTTCTTGTTTTTGTTTTTCCTTCCAGCATTGAACCAACACCGGATACGGCCACATTCAAGTGAAAGTTTGATTTTTCTCACAGCATGCTTTAAATTCGATATTCCGCCTCCCGGCCAGAGGGGGGGGGGGTAGTGGGGATGTCCCACAGGGGCCAGGGGGGCCAACTTGGTGGTGGATACGACACTGACCTTGGCACAACAATAGCGCAGGAGGTCAGACTAGAAAGCAGACACAAGGTCGCACTAGTGTTTCCCAGGGCGGGAATTTTGTGAGTCTGCGTTGGCAATTGATAAATTTGCCCAGAGGATGAGTGTATTCTGGATCACAGATTGGATAGGGAATGAATCTAAAGCTCTGTAATATGTGCATGTACGTGTAGAAAAATACAGTAATATGCAAGGATACATGTATATCATACATAGCCCTTTTGCACTTGCTACCGTGCTATTGTTTTTGTGCACACTTTTTCAAGCATGATTTTCCAAGCATGAAAAATTCAGGTAACAGACCAGACAAATGTGGTAGGGTGTTTTGAGTTTACCAGTTGGGATAAGGGCAGTTGGTGTCTATTTCTAAATCCTCTTCTTCTTTTTGCAAATTCTGAGATCTTGGAGGATTGAGGAAAGGATTAAATTTTACACTGGAGGATTGTGGAAGATTGAGAAGGATTGAGGAGGGTTCCACGTACACAGAACTATGGGGTTAGGGTTAATTAAGCTACCAGTATGACAGATTTGCTCATTATAGAAGGGTTTGCAGTGACACCATGTATAAGGTCTCGTAAAGAAGAGGTGTGGTTCTGAAAAGAACCTGAGTGGTAACTCGACGTTCCGACCAGTATGCTCTGGCCGTCATCGGGAGAATGCCTTGGACTCCGTGGTGGATCAGCTTATAATATGCCGGTGATCGCTGAGGCGGGAAGGCGTGAAAGAAAATCCTAAGGGGGCCTTGGTGGGGGGGGGGGGTGTGAACGTGTGGCTGCTCAAGTTGATTGGCTCATGAGCTTCCGTAGCAACAACCACTTCATCAGACGATAAAAGTTCACGACGTGCGGACACTGTTCTGTCTTACCTGACACAGAGTACGTAGTCTCCATGACTGGTACTGCTGTCGCGGACAAGATACGTCCCTGGTCGGGTGTTCTGTAGATAGTTGTCGGCCTCGCTGCGAGTGAGCCGGCCAAAGTACCACCTGAGGAGAAGGAAGAGAAGGGGAAAATATCAGAAAATTTGGGCTAGGGATTGGAAATTTATCACTCAAATCTATGGAGATTGGCCAGTAGCCACTAGATGGCAGCTTCTTACATAGACTTGTGTGCAAATTGAAGCCGTAACTGAATTTTGACGAACCCTGATAGTTTCCATAGACTTGCGTGCAAAATGAAGCCGTAACTAATGAATTTTGACTAACACTGGTCCCTTCCATAGACTTGTGTGCAAATTGAAGCCATAACTGAATTTTTACGAACCCTGGTAATTTCCATAGACTTGCGTGCAAAATGAAGCCGTAACTAATGAATTTTGACTAACCCTGGTCACTTCCATAGACTCGTGTGCAAATTGAAGCCGTAACTATTGAATTTTGACTAACCCTGGTCGCTTCCATAGACTAGCATGCAAATTGAAGCCGTAACCAGTGAATTTTGACTAACCCTTACCCTGGTCCCTTCCATAGACACACGTGCAAATTGAAGCCGTAACTCTAGTCACTTCCATAGAATCTTGTGCAAGTTGCAGCCATAACCAATGAATTTGGACACACCCTTGTTGCTTCCAGTTCCATAGACTTTTATGCAAATTGTAGCCACAGTCAATTAATTTGGACACATCCTAGTCAATTTTGAGAAAGGTCCTACTCAAAAAAATAAAGGAAAAACTGACTGGGAACTTTTGCACAATTTACCCCAAAAAGGCATTTGAAGTAAACTTTTACTGGATAGACATAATAGCTCAGATGATAATAGCGCTGAAACGAAAAACCGGGTTCAAGTCCTGGTCCAGCCAAAGTTTCCTATGCCATTTTTCAAAACTCTAAAACTAGACAGTTCCCTTAGGGACAATGAACAGTTTGCGAATAGTACCATCAGAGAAAAATAAAGCGCTGGAAGCTTTGGCACATTCCAAAGCTGGCAATTTATTTGTCAAGTCCAGTTGTGCATCCAACTTCCAAGGGTATTCTGTGATATTTCAACTATGCCGTGTAAAAATACACGTCGCAGACCAAAGTGAAGACCATGCAGATATGACATGAAATTCCTTCATGTGTATCTCGCAGGAATGCGAACGAGAAAAATCGCACCGGCCCTGAAAATAAACAGACGCATGTCTGGAATTCTGACCAGAAAGTAACTAAAACATTTAAAAGATGGTTTTTTTTCTTCTTTTTTTAAGACTGAAGCAACTGTAGTATTTGCACTAATGCTAAAAATAAAATTCATCTTTTTTTACGCCCTTTTGAATGAATTTATAGTTTTATACCAGCCATTTTACAACAAATACAAGACAACCACGGGCAAGTGTGTGGTTTTTTCTTTTTTTAACTTTGGGCAGCTTCATTGATATCTACCGAGCAATCATCAGTTTTGGCAACTCTGAAAACCTCTAAGTCCAATTGCTTTCAGGACTTTCTGAAACAACGGCCATTTTCAACTTCCACCGGAGGGCTTACTTGGGTTAGACTTAAAATTTGTCATTCATTTCTCATTGCAATAAATCAGCTAGACTAGTTGACTATTTTGGGAACCTTTGCTGCCATATAATATATGGGCTGGATAGCTCCGATGGTAAGAGAGCACTGGTACGCAGAACCAGAGGTCTTAGCCGGTTATAATTTGTTCAGAAGTTCCAAGTCAGTTTTTCCTTTCTTTCTTTTTTCTACAAATTTAACAATCTTTTTTTTTTAGAAACTGGGTTGAAAACTTGAATTTGTGATGGGCCATTTGAGGGGAAACACTTTGACATTGCCATAATCCTAAAGAAAAACGCAGTGGCTGTTGTTACGGCAGTCGTCCATGTTGTTCCCTGACTTCACAGTATTTGTTAGGATGTTTAGCTCTTGGAACCAGACTATCAGCTAATAGACTGGTTCAACCAGCCTGCAATGCTGACGAAATACAATCAAGTCAGGGAACCACACGGACGACTGCCGTAACAACAGCCACTGTGTTTTTTTTTTTTTTTAACTGGGTTGAAAACTTGAATTTGTGATGGGCTATTTCAGATGAAACACTTTGACATCATTGCAAAATATTCCTAAAGAAAAAAGGGCAAACAGAATTTGAATTCACCGCCCCCAAAAAAGCAAACAACTTTTTCATGTTCTAACTTTCAACCTTCCTATTCTTGTTTGACTTTGAGTCGACAGTTTTCACCAAAGAAATTATATGTACATATGTTTAGTTTATCGGAATGAAAATTACAGCATGCTAAACCATGGGGCAGAATCTTACTTCATGACCAAACATTTAAACAAGCATCACCCTAGTGAGTAGAAGTAGTACAACTACTAACTAGTACTAGTAGTAGTACAGGTACGGAACTAAAAAAAAATTGTGACTTACGTAGAATGTTAGCAATACAAATTTGCACAAACTACGTGGTAAAATTTGTAGGATTTTTACACTTTCCTAGAAAAGGCCAATGCAAATTCTACTGTCAACAAGTGTCGGTTCAAATTTAGAAAAGTAATTTTGCCTAAATTAAAATTTTCCTTTTTCTTCAAGTTCAACTGATTTTGTTGACATGAGATTCTGTACACAACATTTAATTAGGCCAACATTCATTAAAAACAATTTCCCTGTTAATTCTTGCTACAAATTTCGATAGGACACTATCGAAAAAAAAAGATGATGTAAAAAAAAGTGTCAAACATCAAAAAGTTGGGTTGAACATGACAACCAATTGAGCTTGACTTTGGACAAAATTCTACCCCAAAAAACCCACGAAAATCATCGAAAAAAAGCTCCGTCAGCTTAAACCTGTCAAAATCACGGTATCACAAATCTGCCACAGAACACACGAAGATAAATGCTTGAATTTCAACATTATTGCTGCCCGGTTTATAAAGTATTTGTAGGCCTACAGCCTAAAAAAGTTACAAGGGTGTAACCAGTAGCAGCAGCCATTGTAAGTGGGGTCCATGATATAGTCTGCGTACATGCACAAAATGGCGTGAATCTAGGTCCATATTCTATCTTATTTTGTATGCAAATCCAATGGAAACTCACTTCACGTCGAGTTGGTCCATACTCGCCGTACCGTTCGCTGCCATCCAAGACACAAAAAACCCTCAAAACTCCCCAAATTCCTCCTCCAAATATCTCCCAAAGTCACGGCAGGAAAGAGAGGAGGATTCAGGCTACCGGGTGGTCGGTTCGGGGAGGTAAAGGCTCGCTTGAAAGCGGCCAAAAATCCGGCTGGAAAGTGGACAGTCGCCTAGTGGTTTTTCTGATCCCGAGTCAGGAAGTAAGGGCAAGATCGTCTGCTCGACTTGTTTGAAAAAAAAATCCAATGGGTAACGTATGTGTTGGAGCAACCCTCTGCCGATATATGAATATGCATCAGGTATGACGTCACTTCATAACGATCCGCATACGTTCGACCCGTATCCGGACACTGACCGTAACACTCCGTACAACCAACCTAGTGGTACTGATGCGGAGTAGTGCGGATGCGGAGTGATACGATTGCGGATCATTTTTGCAGTGACGTCAGTACCTGATGCATATTCATACTCGGCAGAGGGTTGCACCAACATACGTTACCTGAATGGGCAGTAAGGGAAGTAAGAAAAATGGCGCTGTGTCGGATATGACGGGTTTCAGGAATGTTCGGCAGGGACCAAAATAACTTAACTACGTAATGCACCCTAAACTCATACCAATCCTTGCACCATTTCCCCCAAAAAATCAACGATAATAACAATAATACTCACTCAATATCAACAAATATTAGTCCAAACAAATAATTCATAATTCTATTAGCAGGTCAGTACCTGTTTACTTGCACATTATTGACTAATTGACTTTTAACAAGACGCAAACATTATTTAATCAGGGTTCGTCGTGGTGTTGAAGGACTGGAAGCGAAGTTTATTGATAAAAAAAGTGGTTTTATCACAATGGCAAAAATTTCCGGGGATTTTTTGGGACTAAGACTGTGAGAGTCTAGAGTTAGAATAACATTTCCATCTTTGTAATTTGCTCATTTTTTTCCGTAATGAAAGATTTTTGGAGTTGTTTGAAAGCAATGTATGTTGTTATTAGTGTATGGTTGGGTGTTAAAATCTTTATTCTTTGTTTTTGTTTTCAAATTGTTTGGACGGAAAACAAGTTTATTACTGAGAAACTCTAAAGCGGAATTGCGACACAAAAATCAACTTTTGATTTGAAAAAAAAGGAGGAAACGAGTGACTGCATGGGAGGCTGTTATTGCAAGACACTATGTTATTATTTCCGGGTTCGAAACACTGAATTTATAGTAGCCGGGAATAATATTTTTTGTCAAATGTGAAGGAGGAGTTGTTTTCCCAGCATGGTTGGGGGATAATAGCTGATGGACTCAGTTAAAAATGGTTTATGTTCGCCCATAACCTACCTAGGACAGAAACGGTACACCATCGGATCTGACAACTTGAATTTCAGCATATAGATGCTCTACTGAATTATATTTTGGGAGGACGCATTTTAACTGTGAATTGGTAACGTCAGGATACTAATAAAATCTGTATTATTCTTCTTCTTTTTTACAGAGCGTAGACTGGAGTAATGCAATAATGCACAACTTGTTTAAGGCATTTTTCTTCTTGGGTGCGTTGTTGCTACGAATGACGTCATTTCTGTGGGGCGCCCTCTCCCGGTGATCAACCACACGCAGCCAGCTTGCCTTACCTTCAAAATGGCGCCGTAGTGACGTCAACACATCGGGTCTACCAAACAACTGTTATAGTGCTGAAAAGATTGAGACCAAACCCGATCGCTATTCATATCGAAAATCCCACACAAGGCCGTACCGTCAGGATCATGAAAGACCAACTTTTCAAATAATCATCTCCGTACAGTGCTCACAAATAGTCTTTTCCCCAAGGTTTTCATGGTGGAAATAACTGGAAATAATAAGTGGAAGGTTTGCGGTGACACCATATGTAGCAATTCTCTTTCAAGAAGGAGTGTGGCTAAAGAGCCGGTACCTCAACGCTTCGATGACTGCTGGATTCCAACGATCATCGGTGTAAACGTTGAGCTACCGGCTCTTTTCAGAGCCATGCACACTCCTCCTCGAAAGAGAAGTGCTACATGGTGTCACCGCAAACCTTCCACTTAGTATTTCCACCATGCAAACCTTCAAGTCTTATCTGAGTTACCGGCTCTTTTCAGAGCCACACTCCTTCTTGAAAGAGAAGTGCTACATGGTGTCACCGCAAACCTTCCACTTGGTATTTCCACCATGCAAACCCTCAAGTCTTATCTGAGGTACCGGCTCTTTTCAGAGCCACACTCCTTCTGGAAAGAGAAGTGCTACATCACCGCAACCCTTCCACTTGGTATTTCCACCATGCAAACCTTCAAGTCTAATCTGAGCTACCGGCTCCTTTCAGAGCCACACTCCTTCTTGAAAGAGAAGTGCTACATGGTGTCACAGCAAACCTTCCACTTAGTACTTCCACCATGCAAACCCTCAAGTCTAATCTGAGTTACCGGCTCTTTTCAGAGCCACACTCCTTCTTGAAAGAGAAGTGCTACATGGTGTCACCGCAAACCTTTCACTTAGTATTTCCACCATGCAAACCCTCAAGTCTAATCTGAGTTACCGGCTCTTTTCAGAGCCACACTCCTTCTTGAAAGAGAAGTGCTACATGGTGTCACCGCAAACCTTCCACTTGGTATTACCACCATGCAAACCATCAAGTCTTATCTGAGTTACCGGCTCTTTTCAGAGCCACACTCCTTCTGGAAAGAGAAGTGCCACATGGTGTCACCGCAAACCTTCCATAAACTTTCTTTCCACAAAGCAATCGTATTTTCCCGCGAAAAGCTCATACCAAACCCGCCTATTTCCAGGCCCAAAACTGGGCAATGAATGAAACTCACCCCTCCCAAAAAAAATCACATCACCAAATGAAACGAAAATGACCGAACTAACTCTTTATGACCGACATGACGCATCCTTGTGAAGTAATTACCATACAATTAATTATGCATGCAAAAACATATCGCCTCACGCTTCATGAATATTCCTCCGCCTAAGCGCACTGCACGTGATAATCCAATCAAAAGTACACCATGAAATACGCGTCTTTTTCTTTGCAAATTACACTGCCTTTATTTCTCCAATATTACTATTTTTTCGGGGACCATTAATCTTATTATTCTCACCACCACAGTCATGAGACCATGATTTATACCAATTTGCACATTGCATTGTTTGTTTGTACTTTAGGGAGAAACAAAGAAAGACAGTAAATATAATTGTTAAATTATTGACTAATAAAGTATGACCACCTAGTACCTTTGGAATTTAGATTGGTCAACTTTTGAGTTAACTCTAACGTTGCCATAACATTCATAATTATGGTTATAATAAAATATAAAGCTAATATATATAAACAATTCGCAATTAATAGAGTGATCATTTTGAGTAGATGAACCTCATTCAATGCCATGGCATGCCCCCCTCCTCCAGTCCACCCACAGCTGGCCTATCCAAGTTGAGCTCAACCTCGGACTCATTCAATGCTATGGCATGCCCCCTCCTCCAGTCCACCCACAGCTGGCCTATCCAAGTTGAGCTCAACCTTGGCCTCATTCAATGCTATGGCATGCCCCCTCCTCCAGTCCACCCACAGCTGGCCTATCCAAGTTGAGCTCAACCTCGGACTCATTCAATGCTATGGCATGCCCCCTCCTCCAGTCCACCCACAGCTGGCCTTGGTAAATTCTTGGTCAATTTACAAGCAAAATAATAAAGACGACTGTAACATTGGTGTGTACACAGTTGCATATCTGCTTCTACAAGGGTTGAAGGGGCGTATTTTGTTTATAATGTCGACTATAAACTACGAGTTTGCCTATTATCTGACACAAGATTTCAGATAGGAAACGGGAATGATAGTTTTAAGGGAAAAAAATTGCGTCCTCATTTTTCTGCAACGTCATGTAGTCGGGGGACTTTCTCTACGACGTGGAACGTGGTGCTGTTCACTTTGGGACACACGGGGAACCAGACAAGATGGCCGGTGTGAAGTAAAGGGCGTTCGTGTGCGACGATCCAGTAACGACGCCAATGACGTCACACGCGTCGGTACCAAATCGACGCCCATAAAATCCATTCCGGTCAAAAGTGTCGATCAGAATACACAGAAAAAATAACCTTTTTTTTTACTTTTCAATTTCAAAATACATATGTATGCCTCCCGTTCTAAGTGGTAACCGTGCCTTGCAAACGTAGTCTCGTTTTTAAGAGCATTTTTCAAAGAAATCCAACCCGCCCGAAAAAACCCACAAAATAATTATGTGCCACCATGCCGATCAACAAAGCACCTTACAATAAATATTCATTGTTTTTTTCCTCATTGCTCATTTACATATTTACATATATTACCATACTTTACATATATAAATAGTGGACCAATGAATGAGGAGTTACAAGTGTGCATCTTAATTTGATTAGCGGTTCACCAAACAGGAAAAAAAAACATCGAAAAATGTCATTCCCAACAAAAATTGGATGTTATACTTATCTTGCCGATATATCTTCGTTATACTGGGTATGTATATATGAATACAATTTAATACATACCCGACATTAACACTTTCAGAAACGGTTGCTTAGATAAAGACTGAAATAAAATTACTGGGTTGGGCATTTCGACCCTGGTAAGACTTTTGGAAAGTCCTGCTAGGATCGACACGCATATTGCCTTTGAGAAAGGTCCTGCTAGGATCCAAACGCATTCTGCCTTTGAGAAAGGTCCTGCTAGGATCCAAACGCATTCTGCCTTTGAGAAAGGTCCTGCTAGGATCCAAACGCATTCTGCCTTTGAGAAAGGTCCTGCTAGGATCCAAACGCATTCTGCCTTTGAGAAAGGTCCTGCTAGGATCCAAACGCATTCTGCCTTTGAGAAAGGTCCTGCTAGGATCCAAACGCATTCTGCCTTTGAGAAAGGTCCTGCTAGGATCCAAACGCATTCTGCCTTTGTGAAAGGTCCTGCTAGGATCCAAACGCATTCTGCCATTCAGAAAGGTCCTGCTAGGATCCAAACGCATTCTACCTTTGAGAAAAGTCCTGCTAGGTACGAAACATCAGGCGCTCAAACTTTTTGAGATTTGCCAAAAATTTGCATCAAGAAGTTTCTCAACAATTTAGTTGGGGGAAGGAGTGCTATTGTTTTGCTTTCCATGGGAAAAGGGTCAAAGGTCAATTGATGGACTTCAAGATGGGGTAGGGGAGAGAATACATCGCACCATGATATCACACAGGCAGTAGATTATCAAATAATCCACACACAAAAAAACGACTAGATCTTGCACAAAATCTCACCAATATCCAGAAGAAATAAAGGTTACAAGCTACAGTTTTTTTCCACAAAGTGAGTTTCCTGAACGACCACGAAAAAAAAACATACAAATTGAAATGAAATTAATGCTTACCTTCAACTCTGACACTAAACAAGTGCATGATACTCTAGTAAGTATTGCTAAATACCGGTAATCAAAATAGTCTTCAATAAAATTGTCAAATAATCATTGATAAATTTCCCCCAATTTCATTTGATCTGCACTGATTTTCTCTACTGATTATTTTTCACAAAATAGCATTCTTGAATTTCTTTTTTTGTAAAGCCCCCCCCCCCAATTTTTTTTTAGACTTGACTGGGACTTGTAACTCGAGACTTCTGGTTTTGCATACCAGAGCTCTTCCATCTGAGCTATCCAGCCCTTAGATGGTGGCCTTCCCTAATAGTCAACTAGTCTTTGGCACACCAGCACTCTTACCATCTGAGCTATCCAGCCCTTAGATGGTGGCCTTCCCTAATAGTCAACTAGTCTTTGGCACACCAGTGCTCTTACCATCTGAGCTATCCAGCCCTTAGATGGTGGCCTTCCCTAATAGTCAACTAGTCTTTGGCACACCATCGCTCTTACCATCTGAGCTATCCAGCCCTTAGATGACGGCCTTCCCAAATAGTCAACTAGTCTTTGGCACACCATCGCTCTTACCATCTGAGCTATCCAGCCCTTAGATGGTGGCCTTCCCAAATAGTCAACTAGTCTTTGGCACACCATCAATCTTACCATCTGAGTTATCCAGCCCTTAGATGGTGGCCTTCCCAAATAGTCAACTAGTCTTTGTCATGGTTAGCTATTGGAAAACAACTCTAGTGAATGAATACGAAAAAATCTCAGTAAAAATGCATAAATATCCACCCCAATTTGAAATCAATGGATAACTTCCTGTTATATATCTGTTAGTTTTATCAATAGACTTGCAGTCAAATTTTCTTCGAACTCGCCAGATCCTACGACCAATCGCAAGACGATGAGCGATGCACAGAAACCATACAGCCAATCACGACACGCGATGGGTCATCCATCGTATAGATGACTAACGATGCGTCGAAAGTCTTTGCGAAATCAACCCCTAGCTTGTTGAAAACTATCCGTTTGGTTTTTTAATTCAAGACAAACAGACAAGATTATCATAACACTCGACCGACGATTCTCCAACATCAAACACGAACTGAGATATTTAGAATATCTGAACTAAGTAGAACTCAGCATTATGTGTCCACGGTGATACAACGTTTACTTTTAAGTAAGCACAGTGATGGAGAAATATAATTATTTTCAAAACACCTTACGCCGCAAAGAAAATGTGCGGTACGACTGACCTACGTTGGGTGGGAAAATACTCATAATTTGGTGAAAAGGAAAAATAGTCTTTCTCATCTCTGCCGATTTACATATATTACTTTTAACTTTTAAAGTACATGTATTGTGTAAACTCGTATTTTAGTCGTATAAATTTTTGTTTGAGTGATGAAATCGCTATGGGTATATGAGGGACAGAAAGGTAAAAATAATTCGAAATAATCAGTCGGTTAAAAAGAAAAGACATTTCCCGTCATAGAATTCCTAGTACAGACAGCCATTCCAGAATACTCGCGAATTGTTCAGATGTTTAGGATAGACAAAGGGTCGGTGTGTGATGACCCTGTCTACCAATTGCATTCAGTCACCTGGTGTGGGTAGACAAAGGCTTGGTGTGTGATGACCCTGTCTACCAATTGCATTCAGTCACCTGATGTGGGTAGACAAAGGGTTGGTGTGCGATGACCCTGTCTACCAATTGCATTCAGTCACCTGGTGTGGGTAGACAAAGGGTTTGTGTGTGATGACCCTGTCTACCAATTGTATTCAGTCACCTGGTGTGAGTAGACAAAGGGTTGGTGTGTGATGACCCTGTCTACCAATTGTACTCAGTCACCTGATGTGGGTAGACAAAGGGTTGGTGTGCGATGACCCTGTCTACCAATATACTGATTGCGCATCCACTGTTTACATGCCCTGGGTATTTTTTTTTCATCTCATTTGGCACAGAGCAGCGATGGAAATGTACAAAGAAGAAAGGTGACAATAAGATAGTCTTCTTTGCTCATTTCCACTCCTGTTCTGCACCAAACGAGATGCAAAAATACCCACTATAAGTCACGTGATGACAGGTAAACACTGGTCACTCAATGGGTCTATTGAAATCCGTCTCTTTTCTCAACAAATGAGTTTTTTGTCGAGAAAATTAGCTCGCTACAATTCTGTGACGACTGTCTCCCACAAAAGGGACTAAATAATCCTTGGCAAGAACTATTGTCCATTGTGTCACTTGCTAATATCCATTTTTCCCCAGCACCATGCCTTTTCAGAGTTGTCAATCCACTAACCTGTGGCTAGAAAAAAAAAAAAAAAAACTAAAAGAGAAATTGCCTTTCCTCAAAAGTGACAAGTGGCTTCCAAGGTTGAGAAAATTCAGTCTGTGTCTCCAATTCGAGGTCACTTTGTCGGAAAGTGTTAGAAAACTCACTCAAAAAATTGCTCGTTTGTCCGGCCCCCAGAGGTCACAGAGAGATCACGGAATGAGGAAACTCGATCAACTCCTGGAGTGAGTGAAGTCGCTCAATTTCCTGAGCGAAGAAACTCGCTCAATTCGAGAGTGAGTAAACTCCCTGATTTTCCTGAGTGAGTTAAGTCGCTCCACTCGGGAGTGAGTAAACTCGCTGATTTTCCTGAGTGAGTTAAGTCGCTCCACTCGGGAGTGAGTAAACTCGCTGATTTTCCTGAGTGAGTAAACTCAACTTAAGAGTGAGTAAACTTGATCAACTTCCAGAGTGAGTAAACTCGCTCAATTACCTGAGTGAGTAAACTCGCTCATTTTCCTGAGTGAGTAAACTCAACTTAAGAGTGAGTAAACTCGATCAACTTCAAGAGTGAGTAAACTCGCTCAATTACCTGAGTGAGTAAACTCGCTCATTTTACTGAGTGAGGAAACTCAACTTAAGAGTGAGTAAACTCGATCAACTTCCAGAGTGAGTAAACTCGCTCAATTACCTCAGTGAGTAAACTCGCTCATTTTACTGAGTGAGGAAACTCAACTTAAGAGTGAGTAAACTCGATCAACTTCCAGAGTGAGTAAACTCGCTCAATTAAGAGTGAGTAAACTCGCTGATTTTCCTGAGTGAGAAAACTCATGCAACTTCAGGAATGCTTCTGACCTTTGCCGCAACTAGGATGGACAATAGGGGGCGCTGTGCTCTCTGTAACTGTCTCTTGTACATTGCATGTCGTTGTCCTGATGGGGCGGTCTTGAGGTCTAGTCGAGGGTTTGGGGCATTGTTCTCACTGGGCTTGCAGGAGGTGGTGATAGAGCCAGCCCTCACCACTCTTCCTGAAGAGCTTGGTCTGCCAGGACGTCTTGGCATCCTTGCGCTCCCTCTCCTCCTGTCTCTGCCTCTCCTCAAGCTGAAGGAGGAAGGATAGGGAGGAGGGAGGGGGAGGGAGGGAGGGAGGAAGGGATGGATGGAGGGGGAGGGAGGGAGGAAAGGCGGGGGAGGGATGGAGGGAGGGGGAGGGAGGTAGGGAGGGATGGAGGAAGTATGATTACCCACAAAGACAAGACTGTAAGATTTTTGCACTAACACCATGCAGTTTAAATGGGTCAGGTCAGGTCAGATCAGGTCGGATGGGGTCAGGTTGGATCAGGTTGGGTCAAGTAAGGTCACGGTGGGTCAGGAGGAGTCAGGTCAGATTGGGTCAGGTCAGGTTGGGTCAGGTCAAGTTGGGTCAGGTTAGGTCAGGGTGGGTCAGGTCAGATTGGGTCAGGTCAGGTCAGGTTGGGTCAGGTGAGGTCAGGTCAAATTGGGTCAGATGGGGTCAGGTCAGGTTGTGTCAGGTGGGGTCAGGTCAGATTGGGTTAGGTCAAGTTGGGTTAGGGCAGGTTGGGTCAGGTCAAGTCAGGTCAGGGTGTGTCGGGTCAAGTCAGGTCGGGTCGGGTCGGGTCAGGTCAAGCCATCACTCACATATCGCTTGTGCTCCGTGGCAGTATTGATGTCGCCCAGCTTGAGGGCGTTGGTCACGTGTTGCCATAGGCGACGGGACTCGAACACGCCCTGGGAGGCCACGGGCCGCACCCGTTTGGGAATGCTGCTCAGCTTGTGGAGGTCAATGACCTTCTTCTCCCCCTGTCAGTGAGCAGAGCAAAGGACAAACAGAAACTAAATTATGTCACCATCAGGCCATGCTCAAACTTCAATTTGTCTGTAACCCAATCTGTGAAATAAACCAATAAGAGTACACTACGGCCCTTTACAAATCCAACAGATACCTTAGGAAGAGCTCCATATAGAATAACATTCCTCACATGGTACCTCCATGAAATATTGAGAGCAATTCTTAGCCCTTTCTTGTTGCTCTGTTCGGTCGAGTTCAAGAGCGCGCGTTCTCGGCTTTTCGTGAACAACCCTGGCGTAAGAGTTGGTGTGTGTGATCCCTGTTCCATGTGAACCGCGTGAAGCCGAATTAAAAAAAAACCCGCGGAAATCCACGGATCCGCGGAAAAGTTGCATGCTTCGTATAGAAGTACAAATTCTACGGTAGCCAGAAAATACTCTCACCCCGGCATAGGTGAACTCCAGCTGGTCGTTCCACTCGCCCTGAACTCGGCAGATCAGACTGTTGGCTGGATTTTTGACCTCCGCGTTCAGCCGATGGACTTTCCCTCCGTAGAAAGGCTGCGAGAAGGGAGAGGGAGAGAGGAGGAAGACGTTCTTGAGTGGAATCGACAAACGTCAAGAAGACGCAGATCAAAGGGAAGGGCGAGCAGTTGGGAAGGGATCAAAGGAGGAAAGCTGGTAGACAGACCAGGGTGAGATCAAAGGGAAGGGCAAGCAGTAGGGAAGGGATCAAAGGAGGAAAGCTGGTAGACAGACCAGGGTGAGATCAAAGGGAAGGGCAAGCAGTAGGGAAAGGATCAAAGGAGGAAAGCTGGTAGACAGACCAGGGTGAAATCAAAGGGAAGGGCAAGCAGTAGGGAAGGGATCAAAGGATGAAAGCTGGTAGACAGACCAGGGTGAGATCAAAGGGAAGGGCAAGCAGTAGGGAAGGGATCAAAGGAGGAAAGCTGGTAGACAGACCAGTGTGAGATCAAAGAGAAGGGCAGGGAGTAGGAAAGGGATCAAAGGAGGAAAGCTGGTAGACAGACCAGGGTGAGATCAAAGGGAAGGGCAAGCAGTAGGGAAGGGATCAAAGGAGGAAAGCTGGTAGACAGACCAGGGTGAGATCAAAGGGAAGGGCAAGCAGTAGGGAAGGGATCAAAGGAGGAAAGCTGGTAGACAGACCAGGGTGAGATCAAAGGGAAGGGCAAGCAGTAGGGAAGGGATCAAAGGAGGAAAGCTGGTAGACAGACCAGGGTGAGATCAAAGGGAAGGGCAAGCAGTAGGGAAGGGATCAAAGGAGGAAAGCTGGCAGACAGACCAGGGTGAGATCAAAGGGAAGGGCAGGCAGTAGGGAAGGGATCAAAGGAGGAAAGCTGGTAGACAGACCAGGGTGAGATCAAAGGAAAGGGCAAGCAGTAGGGAAGGGATCAAAGGAGGAAAGCTGGCAGACAGACCAGGGTGAGATCAAAGGGAAGGGTAAGCAGTAGGGAAGGGATCAAAGGAGGAAAGCTGGTAGACAGACCAGGGTGAGATCAAAGGGAAGGGCAAGCAGTAGGGAAGTGATCAAAGGAGGAAAGCTGGTAGACAGACCAGGGTGAGATCAAAGGGAAGGGCAAGCAGTAGGGAAGGGATCAAAGGAGGATAGCTGGTTCACAGACCTTTGTCTGGAATGTAATGGCTGCCTGGTACCCTGTCTGTGCGCATTGTATCATACAGCGCCCTCCTAGTTCCATCCAGGGAACCGTCAGAATCGATCGTCCGTACGCACTTGGAAACGTCATAGTGTACTCTTCATTGTGCTCAAGGTCATAGATGGTACCTGTTACGTGCAAAGGGTGCGGTGAAATCTTGTAAGTCAGGGATGGAGTAAGGCAGGATAGCTTAGGTGGTAGAGCGCTGGTACGTTACACCTAAGGGCTGGATAGCTCAGGTGGTAGAGCGCTGGTACGTTACACCTAAGGGCTGGATAGCTCAGGTGGTAGAGCGCTGGTACGTTACACCTAAGGGCTGGATAGCTCAGGTGGTAGAGCGCTGGTACGTTACACCTAAGGGCTGGATAGCTCAGGTGGTAGAGCGCTGGTACGTTACACCTAAGGGCTGGATAGCTCAGGTGGTAGAGCGCTGGTACGTTACACCTAAGGGCTGGATAGCTCAGGTGGTAGAGCGCTGGTACGTTACACCTAAGGGCTGGATAGCTCAGGTGGTAGAGCGCTGGTACGTTACACCTAAGGGCTGGATAGCTCAGGTGGTAGAGCGCTGGTACGTTACACCTAAGGGCTGGATAGCTCAGGTGGTAGAGCGCTGGTACGTCACACCTAAGGGCTGGATAGCTCAGGTGGTAGAGCGCTGGTACGTTACACCTAAGGGCTGGATAGCTCAGGTGGTAGAGCGCTGGTACGTTACACCTAAGGGCTGGATAGCTCAGGTGGTAGAGCGCTGGTACGTTACACCTAAGGGCTGGTTAGCTCAGGTGGTAGAGCGCTGGTACGTTACACCTAGGGGCTGGATAGCTCAGGTGGTAGAGCGCTGGTACGTTACACCTAAGGGCTGGATAGCTTAGGTGGTAGAGCGCTGGTACGTTACACCTAAGGGCTGGATAGCTCAGGTGGTAGAGCACTGGTACGTTACACCTAAGGGCTGGATAGCTCAGGTGGTAGAGCGCTGGTACATTACACCTAAGGGCTGGATAGCTCAGGTGGTAGAGCGCTGGTACGTTACACCTAAGGGCTGGATAGCTCAGGTGGTAGAGCGCTGGTACGTTACACCTAAGGGCTGGATAGCTCAGGTGGTAGAGCGCTGGTACGTTACACCTAAGGGCTGGATAGCTCAGGTGGTAGAGCGCTGGTACGTCACACCTAAGGGCTGGATAGCTCAGGTGGTAGAGCGCTGGTACGTTACACCTAAGGGCTGGATAGCTCAGGTGGTAGAGCGCTGGTACGTTACACCTAAGGGCTGGATAGCTCAGGTGGTAGAGCGCTGGTACGTTACACCTAGGGGCTGGATAGCTCAGGTGGTAGAGCGCTGGTACGTTACACCTAAGGGCTGGATAGCTCAGGTGGTAGAGCACTGGTACGTTACACCTAAGGGCTGGATAGCTCAGGTGGTAGAGCGCTGGTACGTTACACCTAAGGGCTGGATAGCTCAGGTGGTAGAGCGCTGGTACGTTACACCTAAGGGCTGGATAGCTCAGGTGGTAGAGCGCTGGTACGTTACACCTAAGGGCTGGATAGCTCAGGTGGTAGAGCGCTGGTACGTCACACCTAAGAGCTGGATAGCTCAGGTGGTAGAGCGCTGGTACGTTACACCTAAGGGCTGGATAGCTCAGGTGGTAGAGCGCTGGTACGTTACACCTAAGGACTGGATAGCTCAGGTGGTTACACCACTGGTAAGTTAAGCCCAAGGACTCAGATTCAAAATGAAAGTAGACGGATAAAGATTTCTACCACAAAATAAGGGTGAGCATTTGCTGTTTTTTCTCAGAGAATGACCTCACCTTCACCAACGTTGTTCACTCCGACGGACATTCCCAGAAACTTGGACTTGGTCCAGACCCATGTGTTCATGCAAATCTTCTGGCTCGGACACTCCGCGTAGAAGGCGGAGACTGAGGTGGAAAACGGCAAAATCCAAAATCATTAACGGCGTCAAAAAAAAATTGGTCGTAATCTCCTCCGTGAGCTAGTCTGGTTCTGTTTCAGACAGTGTGTGGTCTGGCCATCATCAAACAAACAAAGAAATAGGCAGATAAACAGACAGATAGAAAAAAAAGTCAGGCAGACAGATAGACAGACAGACAAATAAGATTAACAGACAGACAGTCAAACAGAAAGACAAACAGAGAAA
The DNA here is from genome assembly GCA_949987565.1 of Luidia sarsii. Lineage (NCBI taxonomy): Eukaryota > Metazoa > Echinodermata > Asteroidea > Paxillosida > Luidiidae > Luidia > Luidia sarsii. Next base: position 8,919,911 of record OX465122.1, read on the forward strand.
CAGGCAGATAAACACAGACAGACACACCAGACAGACAGACAAATACGATTAACAGAGAGACAATCAAACAGACAGACTTGCAGACAGACAAACAGAAAGACAGACAGACACACAGACAAAGACAGACACACCAGACAGACAGACAAATATGATAAACAGAAAGACAATCAGACAGACAGACAAACAGAAAGACAGACAGACACACAGACAAAGTCATACTAACAACAGGCAGACAAGACAAACAAACCGATAAACAGACAGGCAGACAAACCGATAGACAGACAAACAGAAAGACAGACAGACACACCAGACAAAGTCAGACAAACAAACAAACAAACAAACAGATAAGCAGACAGGCAGACAAACCGATAGACAGACAAATAAGATACAGAGAGACACATAGACAAAGACAGACTAACAACAGGCAGACAGACAAACAAACAAACCGATAAACAGACAGGCAGACAAACCGATAGACAAACAAACAAAAAGACAAACAGACACACAGACAAAGACAGACTAACAACAGGCAGACAGACAAACAAACAAACCGATAAACAGACAGACAAATAAGATAAACAGACAAACAGATAAAGACAGAAAGAACAGACAAACAGACAGACAGGCAGCTTCTTACCTGGGGGGTGATGGGACACCTGCTCGGCGACAAACGTGACTCTGTCTCCGTCGGCTGAGCCGTCCGTGTGTGACGGTGGAGAGGGCAGGTGCCAGGAGCAGTGGAACGTTTCCCCAATAATGGGGTTGTATGGTTTCCTGGCAATGGACCCCTGCTCCAAGAAAAACAGAGAAAGGAGAAGTGCTTCAGAGACTCAGCCAGCCGGCAGAAATGCGCGAAGTTTCCTAGCAAAAAGGTTTGCGGTGACATCATGTACATCATCTCTAAAGAGAAGGAGTATGATATTAAGATTTGAAGGTTTGCACGTCTGTACATCATCTCTTAAGAGAAGGAGTAAGATAAGATTTGAAGGTTCGCATGGTGGAAATACCAAGTAGGAGGTTTGCGGTGACACCATGTACATCATCTCTTAAGAGAAGGAGTATGATAAGATTTGAAGGTTTGCACGGTGGAAATACCAAGTAGGAGGTTTGTGGTGACACCATGTACATCATCTCTTAAGAGAAGGAGTATGATAAGATTTGAAGGTTCGCACGGTGGAAATACCAAGTAGGAGGTTTGCGGTGACATCATGTACATCATCTCTTAAGAGAAGGAGTATGATCAGATTTAAAGGTTTGCACGGTGGAAATACCAAGTAGGAGGTTTGCGGTGACACCATGCATATCATAGCCAACACTGACAGTCCTGGTGTGAAATGGTTAAAAGAAAAAGTGAGACACAAACCTTTCTGCCAACATGGAATGAGCAAAGGTAGTACTCTACTACAGCCAGCATTCGGGCTTCCTGCGTCGGCAAACTTGGAATTCTGCTCACGCAAGACGATAAAAAAAGACAACACAGAATAAAGTCTGTAAGATTTAAGGCTCCTACGTCATATAATCTAACTCTAATCTACTTTGGAATCCACTTTTCCATCAGTATTTGGATTGAAGTAAATAAAAAAAAAATTTGGAAACTGCTCACTGACTAAACCCGCAATACATCAATCTCAGAAGTTAGAGGGCCTGAAGTTTGGATCCTAGCAGGACCTTTCTCAAAGGCAAAGTGATCCTAGCAGGACCTTTCTCAAAGGCAAAGCGATCCTAGCAGGACCTTTCTCAAAGGCAAAGCGATTCTAGCAGGACCTTTCTCAAAGGCAAAGCAATCCTAGCAGGACCTTTCTCAAAGGCAAAGCGATCCTAGCGGGACCTTCCTCAAAGGCCAAGCGATCCTAGCAGGACCTTTCCCAAAGGCAAAGCGATCCTAGCAGGACCTTTCTCAAAGGCAAAGCGATCCTAGCAGGACTTTTCTCAAAGGCAAAGCGATCCTAGCAGGACCTTTCTCAAAGGCGAAGTAATTCGAGTGACTTAGTGAGTTTCTTGTGAGCGTTGTCTCGAGAGAGATGGCGTTGCAGACGTGACTCACCTTGCAAACATGTCGGGATGGGCCATGAAGTCGGCGTACATTTCAAGCAACGAGCGCTTCTCCAGAATGAAGGTCGGCAAGACAACCTGCGGAGATCGGCACATTGGACACAAAGTTGAGTTTGGTGGATTGAAACGACGGCAGATAGGATACAAGGTCGGTAGTGAGAGGATGGAAGTCTTCCTGTCACTATTGTCCTGAGAGATGAGATGGAGATGAGGAGGATGAAGATGGGGAGGATGAGGAAGACGAGGAGGGAGAGGATGAGGAGGGGCAGAGTGGGGAGGATGAAGATGGGGAGGATGAAGATGAAGAGGATGAGGAAGACGAGGAGGGAGAGGATGAGGAGGGGGAGAGTGGGGAGGATGAAGATGGGAGGATGAGGATGAAGAGGATGAGGAAGACGAGGAGGGAGAGGATGAGGAGGGGGAGAGTGGGGAGGATGAAGATGGGAGGATGAGGATGAAGAGGATGAGGAAGACGAGGAGGGAGAGGATGAGGAGGGGGAGAGTGGGGAGGATGAAGATGGGAGGATGAGGATGAGGATGAGGAAGACGAGGAGGGGGAGGGGGAGGAGGGGGAGGAGGGGGAGGAGGGGGAGGATGGGGAGGATGAAGATGGGAAGGATGAGGATGACGAGGATGAGGAAGACGAGGAGGGGGAGGATGAGAATAGGGAGGATTTGGAGGATGAGGATGGGGAGGATGAGGATGGGGAGGATGAGGATGAGGAGGGGAGGATGGGGAGGATGATGATGAACAGGATGAGAAAGACGAGGAGGGGGAGGATGGGGAGGATGAGGAGGATGAGGAGGATAAGGAAGATGAGGAGGATGGGGAGGATGGGGAGGATGAGGAGGATGAAGAGGAAGACGAAGACAAAGGAGCTAAGGATGAGGAGGATGAGTAAGATAAAGAATATGAGGATGAGGAAGAGGAGGAAGAGGATGGAATAAAAAGGATTTATAAAGAATGGAGGAGGATAAGGTTGATAAAGATAGTCAAGATGATGCAGTGGATGAGGAGGATGGAGAGGGTGAGGATCGCAACGACGATGATGATGATGAAGTCAAGGATGCTGAGGTAAGGGAGACACCTCCTCCTCTCACCTTGGTGAGGTCCATGCCCAGCTTGAGCTGCGACAGAAGATGAAGGATCACGCTCTTGTGCTCCTCCACTCCACCAATGTCCTCATCGTCTCCGTCCTCCTTCTCCTCAACCTCGTCTGACGGGCCGATCACTACAAGAACAGGGACGAGATTCTCAAAAAAATGAAAATGTCTGAAATTTTCCGTCCCGGCAAGCGAGCGGAAAAATGGCAAAAAAAACTTTTATTGCTCCAAACAATTTTCATGGACACAGCTGCCGACCTATCTTAAAGGAAAATGGAAAAACTTCTGCTATTAAAAAAGAGGAATCACAGAGCATACTACATACATGTACATGTAGGATTTCCAAGCCAAAAATCGGAATCTGTTGTCAAGAGCTTGTAAAAAGTTATCAATATTTACCCCCAAAAGAGAGGAATGATTCCTCAAAAAAAGGAATGGTTGGCAGCTATGATTTGAGTTACGAGTCATACAAGACTGGTCAGAGATAGTGGGTCTGAGTACGAGTTTTTCATTTTGTTAACGTGACTCACAGTCCGAGTTCGGAGGCACTGAAGACTCAAGTTGGACTCAACTCGGAGTCGGAGTCACGAGTCCTACAAGAGTGGAAAGGACTTACATGGTATCCTTCCTTCCGTATCTCCGCCGCTGTCCGGAACTTGGGCCGAATTGTTCGCGTAGACAGCACTCTGAGACTGGTGAGTAGCATGAAGATCCAAACTGCAAAACAGACAGACAGACAAACAAACACAAACGAACGAAGAGACAGACAAGCAAACATATGAATAAACAAGAAGTTGATGACATCACATACTCATGTTTGGAAGAAAGAATAGTTTGTTTGCATTTTCGGAAAGCTTATGTATAAGAGAATCAGCCGTGCGAAAGAGACCTTGCAACAACTAAAATGACCTGCAATACATCAATCTCAAAAGTTAGAGGACCTGACGTTTTGATCCCAGCAGGACCTTTCTCTTTGCCTTTGAGAAAGGTCCTGCTAGGATCGAAACGTCAGGCCCTCTAACCTTTGAGAAAGGTCCTGCTAGGATCAAAACGTCAGGCCCTCTAACCTTTGAGAAAAGGTCCTGCTAGGATCGAAACGTCAGGTCCTCTAACCTTTGAGAAAGGTCCTGCTAGGATCAAAACGTCAGACCCTCTAACATTTGAGAAAAGGTCGTGCTAGGATCAAAACATCAGGCCCTCTAACCTTTGAGAAAGGTCCTGCTAGGATCGAAACATCAGGCCCTCTAACCTTTGAGAAAGGTCCTGCTAGGATCGAAACGTCGGGCCCACTAACCTTTGAGGAGGAGGAAGACAGTAGACCCACCTGATATTGGCCATGGATCGTTGGAGTTCCAGGCCGCTGGTGGACCGGTGGCCCTGAGCTATGTCCTGCCTCTGTAAGATATTCAGACAGTCCTCCAGGCAGCCCATGGCTGAGTGCGACGTGGACTTGAGCAGGAGGCAGTCGTGGTCCAAGGAGGTCACCGGGTGGCCGGAGGACGGCAAGGACTAGCGACGGAGGAAGAGGAGAGGAATCATTCAATGAGGGTTTGCCCTGCTCGACGCAATTAGCGCTCTAGTGCTCTAGAAATGGTAGCGTCAATTGAACTTTGAACTTTGGCAAGACTGACCTGCCCTTTGCTATTTGACCAAACTCGCCTAAAAGGCTCTGGACATAAGCTTCTTTTTGACCTATGATCTTTGACCAGAATGAGCTGACCTTTGACATTTGACCCTGCGAAAGAAACTTCTGTCTGCCCTCTGAACTTCAGCTAGACGCACCTGACCTTTGACATTTGAACCTGAGACAGAAGCTTCTTTTTGCCCTCTGAACTTTTACCAGAGTGACCCGACCTTTGACATTTGACCCCGAGACAGAAGCTTCTTTTAGACCTTTGAACTTCGAGCCGACTGACTTGACCTTTGACCCTGAGACAGAAGCTTCTCGCCTCTGGGGCTCGGAACAGAAGTGCCAAGTGAACACTGAACTTTGACCGGTCTGACCCGATGGCCTGACCTATGACCTGACTGACCTCCAGGGCTTGGACCAGGAGTTTCTGCTGCTCCTCGGCAATGGTGATGATGTCCCTGGCGTTGTGCAGCGACTCCTGCGTCATGGAGGGCGTCAGCGACGGGGCGCGCCCCTGGGAGGCGGAGGAGAGGGAGGCGCTGGGGGGTGGGCGGGGCGGGGCGTGGTGGGGGTGACGACGCATGACCGAGCGCAGGGAGTCGGCCGAGGGGTGGCTGGGAGAGGGCGGGGTCACGTTGCCTAGCGACTGCCAGAGAGAGAGATATGTATAGGTAGCATGTTAATCATTATCAGAGACAGAGAGACAGAGAGACAGAAAGACAGAGAGACAGAGAGACAGAGAGACAGAGAGACAGAGAGACAGAGAGACAGAGAGACAGAGAGAGACAGAGAGACAGAGAGACAGAGAGACAGAGAGGCAGAGAGACAGAGAGACAGAGAGACAGAGAGGCAGAGAGGCAGAGAGACAGAGAGGCAGAGAGACAGAGAGACAGAGAGACATAGAGACAGAGAGGCAGAGAGACAGAGAGGCAGAGAGACAGAGAGACAGAGAGACAGAGAGACAGAGAGGCAGAGAGACAGAGAGGCAGAGAGACAGAGAGATATAGAGAGACAGAGAGAGACAGAGAGACAGAGAGACAGAGAGGCAGAGAGACAGAGAGACATAGAGACAGAGAGGCAGAGAGACAGAGAGGCAGAGAGACAGAGAGACAGAGAGACAGAGAGACAGAGAGGCAGAGAGACAGAGAGGCAGAGAGACAGAGAGATATAGAGAGACAGAGAGAGACAGAGAGACAGAGAGAGACAGAGAGACAGAGAGACAGAGAGGCAGAGAGACAGAGAGACAGAGAGACAGAGAGGCAGAGAGACAGAGAGACAGAGAGACAGAGAGACAGAGAGACAGAGAGGCAGAGAGACAGAGAGGCAGAGAGACAGAGAGACAGAGAGACAGACAGAGAGACAGAGAGACAGAGAGACAGAGAGACAGAGACAGAGAGACAGAAAGACAGAAAGACAGAGAGACAGAGAGACAGAGACAGAGAGACAGAAAGACAGAAAGACAGAGAGACACAGAGACAGACAGACAGACAGACAGAGAGACAAAGAGACAGAAAGACAGAGAGACAGAAAGACAGAGACTGATAGACAAAAAGACACCAAGAGAGACAGAGAGACAGAGAAACAGAAAGACAAAAAGACAGAGAGAGACAGAGAGACAGAGAGACAAAGAAACAGAGAGACAGAGAGACAGAAAGACAGAGACAGATAGACAAAAAGACAAAGAGACAAAGAGAGACAGAGAATGACAAAGAAAGTCAGAGATAGACAGAGGCAGAGATAGACTGAGACAGAGTGAGACAGAGACACAAAATCCCCAGTTTTGTAACAGCGATGTATCATTCAATAGGGGGCGACAGACGGAAGATCTCGGAGTGACTGACAAGTCACCATGCGGACAGAAGGAGGGAAAGGACGATTTTTCTCAATACCTGCGAGAGAACGTCACTCTGACGTTGGACGACGGCGCGTAGACGACTGACCCAGAACTGTCTCTCCTTAGCGTCGGTCGCTCGCAGCCTGTAAACCTCGGCATTGGCAGCGTTGACGTTAAAGGTCATTGAATCCTCATCCGTCGGCGAAATGACGGCCCCCTAATTTTGAAAAAAGAAAAAAATCAAATTAAAATCAAATCAAATGCTGTACTTCCAAGATAGTGTTGAGTTATAAATCATCCAATTTTTTTTTTTTATTATTATTAATTTTTTTTTTTTTATTATTATTATTTTTTTTCTTTTTTTCGGCCAAATTTAAAAAAAACGCAGAAATCCGTTAGATCCGCGGAAAAGTTGCATGCCTGTTAATTTGATTCTAAAGAAACTCCGAGTCAGCTTTGAAACTCACCGCTAAATGCACCAGTCCTCGCGGTCTCTGCGTTTTCCTTGTTTCCTCATTCTGAAAAAGGGGGAAGAAATTTGACGATAAAAAAAATTACTCACGTTTAGGAAAAAAGAGAGAAATTCGAACTCAGTGATATACAAAAATGTTGCAAACTGCTTGCTGATTAAAATTACCAAAATGTAAATCTTAAATTTAGTGAGCCTGACGTTTTGATCCTAGCAGGACCTTTCTCAAAGACCTTCCTCAAAGACCTTTCTCTACTCTTCCTTTGAGAAAGGACCTTTCTCAAAGACCTTTCTCTACTCTTCCTTTCAGAATGGACCTTTCTCAAAGACCTTTCTCTACTCTTCCTTTGAGAAAGGACCTTTCTCAAAGACCTTTCTCTACTCTTCCTTTCAGAATGGACCTTTCTCAAAGACCTTTCTCTACTCTTCCTTTGAGAAAGGACCTTTCTCAAAGACCTTTCTCTACTCTTCCTTTGAGAAAGGACCTTTCTCGAATACCTTTCTCTACTCTTCCTTTGAGAAAGGACCTTTCTCAAAGACCTTTCTCTACTCTTCCTTTGAGAAAGGACCTTTCTCAAAAACCTTTCTCTACTCTTCCTTTGGGAAAGGACCTTTCTCAAAGACCTTTCTCTACTCTTCCTTTGAGAAAGGACCTTTCTCAAAGACCTTTCTCTACTCTTCCTTTGAGAAAGGTCCTGCTAGGATGGAAACGTCAGGCCCACTAAATTTTATAAAAATTCACCCTCAGTTGAAAAATAAAATGGGTGACTTGTCGGGTCCAAGTTACTCAGGGAGATCAAGATCAATACTCACAACGTAATACTCTAGCGTTCCCTTCTGCGGATCAAGCAGGAACCAGCGATTCTGCCATCCTTTGACGACGTTGGTGTATTTGTTCAGTGTCCCTTCCATAGGATGACTGTAAAGAAACAAAAAAAGAGCCGGGTAAGTTACCTGGGAGGAAAACTAGACTTGCGCTGAACTGCACTGAACAAATGAAGCAGTTTTCACGATTTTTTTCGAGACTCGGTTAGCGGATTTAGCTGAAATTTTCACAGGTGTACTATTTCATGCATATGTTGGATCAGACAACGTATGGATGCTATTCTTTGACCTCGACCAATGTTGTGTAGGGAACTTAAAGGCCCAATACAACATTGGGAAGATTGGAAAACATATCGATGTCCACAGATTTCCTTCTAATTTACACAGTTTGTAGATGGTCATGGTAGAATCCTCATGTTGAAATCTTATGGTCTGGGATGCTGTACTTCCCTAGAAATCTTCACTCAAACATCGACAAATAGTATATTACTCGCGAGTCATAAACTATTTCTTACACTACAGAAAGAACGGTGCAAACGGTGCTGACTTAAAACAAATTGTAAACAAATTCCCTTACCTGAAGAAATCCTCTTCTTCAACCTCCTGGAAAATAAAATAGCAAAAGAAAATGTTCTTTCAACACAGAGAAGCTTCGATTACTGTAAAAATATCAGGCTTTACTTTGGAGACGAAGTCACAACCTCACTTTAAAAAGTTTTAATTGAATATCGATATTATTTTCGATGACAAAGTGGTAGGCGTGTCGAAGTTGCGTTGTCTGAAAACAAACGTGCCTCAGTTTCTTCCTGAGTCTCTGATGACCGGGAAATGAACAGGGCTAGGACTGGGCAGACGTTGTCTCACCTTGGCTCTTTTCAGGACCGTCTCCAGGCGGATTTTCTCGGCCTCCGTGAGTCCTAAATTCTCCGTTTTGATTGCATCTTCGATCCCAAAACCTTCCACGGTGGTCGCCATCTTGGACTGGACGTGCGCTGGTACCCGCTACCCGAACGCTGCGTAGGTTCCGCACGAAGAGCTACCGATGGGCACCAGCGTAAAAAAGCTGGGCTATAAAACCTTTCCACAAAGTGTCAACTGAGGGCGTTTACCGAGATGTGTAGGCGTGCAGAACACTAAATCGAGCTCTCATTGAACACTGTACAAAAACACTCACTTTCAAAGCCAATTATCCCACGCCCAAAAGTCTCTCAGTTCTTGTAGTTTTACTGAAAATTGTAGTTTGGACCTTCATCTCTCAGATTCTTTTCAATTTTAGTGCCCTTAGCTGATTAGATTTTATCCTAATTACCCCCAGAAAAAACACCCCAAAATGTGTTGCCGTCCAAGCCGAATTTCTGCAAGGATTTTGGGATGGACCCCTCCACTTCCACAGCCAAATAGGGCCACATTTAAAGCCAGATACGGTCCAAATACCATACCAAAATGAAGAGTGAATCCCCAGGTTGTCTTAAGTGTGACTTGTTCTACAATGTATCAGTTAATTAGCCTCAAAGATCCCTTATTAAAACAAAAGTTGTGGGTCCACACTTTATGATAATCAGCTCGGCGGAGCCATCTTGGATGGATTTTGTGTGCTGCACCTTTAGGACTATAAGTAATTACACTTTTGTTGAAATTTTTGTAATTATATAAAATTTCAAAAACATGTTTACTGTCACATTTCCTGACACACCCCTCCATTCCATTTCCAAATTAAAATGGTTTTACAAGTAGGTTGCATTGTGAAATGAGTATTACAACACCATTATCATCTAAAATGACTGAATGATCTCAAAATAATCCTTACTAAAAATTGATGATCAATTTCAAACCGCCATCGGCATTTTTCTTGTTTTTAATTTTCTCTCATACAAAAATATTACTTTTGAGTAAAGAAATCAGATTATACTTATAGTTGATATGAAGTTTCCCATCATTTTATCAGCAAAAGTTATAAGATAATGATTATTTTTTGTAAAGAATACATTTTTCGAGTACATAAAAAAATTGCAAAGACCAAAGAAAAAATACTAAGAGTTTAAGTTTTATGTTACTAGGTAAAAAGTAATAAAACAAAGTATTAAGCCCCTTCAGTTTGACAAAAAATCTTGTCGAATAAATAAAGGAAAAACTGACGAGGAATGTTTGAACTTTCAAACAACGAGAAAGATAGTTGATGGTAATTGAGTGCTGCTATGCAAAACAAGAAATCTTGGCGGTTAGTTAATCCCAGCCCAGCCAAAAGTTTTCTTTGCCATTATTTAAACAAAAAAATCATAATTATTATTGATAACAAAAACTTGTAAAAAAAAAGAAGAATTATTTCAAAAATTTACAATTTCTTAACAAATCTCAAAATGTAGTGGGCCTGACGTTTCGATCCTAGCAGGACCTTTCTCAAAGGCAGAGTTGATTGATAAGTAGTGACGTCATAGGGGCGCTATGCAGAGTTCTTCTCATCAACCTCGTTCCCAGCTGCAGACTCGTCGTTCACGGGAACGTACTGCGCTCCGCTTTTTTCCCGTTGCGTCGCGTGGAGAAACCTGAACAGAGAGAGAACACTGAGTCACTGCCTCTGGCGGATCCGATCATTCCTCTATGGGCGCCGCCATTTCTGGGGGCCATTACAGCCAATTATATTCAGTCATCTGATGTGGGTAGACAAAGGGTTGGTGTGCGATGACCCTGTCTACCAATTGCATTCAGTCACCTGATGTGGGTAGATAAAGGGTTGGTGTGCGATGACCCTGTCTACCAATTGTATTCAGTCACCTGATGTGGGTAGACAAAGGGTTGGTGTGCGATGACCCTGTCTACCTATTGTATTCAGTCACCTGATGTGGGTAGACAAAGGGTTGATGTGTGATGACCCTGTCTACCAATTGTATTCAGTCACCTGATGTGGGTAGACAAAGGGTTGGTGTGCGATGACCCTGTCTACCAATAATTATTGTATTCAGTCACCAGATGTGGGTAGACAAAGAGTTGGTCTGTCTACAAATTAATGTTCATTATGTTCCATTACCTGATTTAATGGATAATGATTATTTTTCTTACCCGATTATAAATAATGGTACGACCAGAACCCCTGCTGCTACGTAGAAAGCCACGGTGGGGTGACCCTGCTTCACTGTGGCCGAGTAGATTCCATTCAGTAGGACGGGGGAGATCACTTTCCCCACGGAACTCGTGATGGCAAGGGCCCCAAACAATGCCCCTATGTGGACGATTTGAATATTCGGGACAAAAAGGGAGTTAGGGACGGTAGAGGGCGCTATGGTCGTTTACGCTGTGTCCGAAACGGGCGTCTAGTGCTAGGTCTAGGTCTTCCCCTATTGGAAATACACGGAGATGCGAAGACAATAGACCTAGCCGTAGCTCTGGAAGCCCGTTTCGGACACGGCAGTAGACTCGGGCTTAAGCTTCGGTCGTAATTTTTCTCTTTTTACCCGTTAAAATGTCACAGACATCTAGAAATTACGTTTGGCCCCAATTTCTCAAGCCAACAAACCTTGAAATTCGGCGGCAAATCAACAACCTGGATTTTTCAGGTTTTGTCAGACGGAGACGAAGCCTGAGCTCGAGCCTAATCCATGGCTTCATAAAGGGCCTTAAAATAATAACCCATAGACGGACAACAGAGGGCGCCAGAACGTATATTCAGGCAGACCACCATTATTAATTTTTAGAAAACCACAGGAAAAATAAACGCCGTTTGGTATACATTTTTGGGCAAATTTTAGGGCACGTACCTCTCTCGTCTTTGTCGACCAGTTGCGACGGTAGATACAATAGAAGGCCTATTGGTAGTATACGAACGATACCAATGATGATGGCTATTGGAAACAAACAAACAACAACAATTTTAAGCTAAATTAATGATCCCTGCGATACCCAAACTGCTAGTTGAGCCAAGTTGACTATTTGGGAAGGCCAACACCTAAGGGCTGAATAGCTCAGACGTTAGAGCGCTGGTAAAATTACACCAAAGGGTTAGGTAGCTCAGGTGGTAGAGCGCTGGTACGTTACACCTAAGGGCTGGATATCTCAGGTGGTAGAGCGCTGGTACGTTACACCTAAGGGCTTGATAGCTCAGGTGGTAGAGCGCTGGTACGTTACACCTAAGGGCTGGATAGCTCAGGTGGTAGAGCGCTGGTACGTTACACCTAAGGGCTTGATAGCTCAGGTGGTAGAGCGCTGGTACGTTACACCTAAGGGCTGGATAGCTCAGGTGGTAGAGCACTGGTACGTTACACCTAAGGGCTGGTTAGCTCAGGTGGTAGAGCGCTGGTACGTTAAACCTAAGGTCTCGGGTACAAATCCCGGTCAGGTCAAAATTTATGAACTGCTCTCAGAAAATGTTTACAATTTCACGGTCACTCGATCTTCTGTGGCTATGAAAACCAAAGGCTCGCCGTTGAATATACATGCAGCATGCTCTCCTGTACAAAATGGATGCATGTATTATGCTATAAATAGGCAAGAGGAAGTTCGTCCATCGTCCGGCTACCGGAAGTTGGGCCAACAAGCTATGACTGAATAGACGGAAGTTGATGTCATTGTGTGGTTCGATGTTCACGTGTCTAGTTGCGGTAACCGCAACCCTCAACATACTATCCACTCACTTGAACTTCACAATCCTGGTCTGGTGACTTACCTCACAAACTGGATGTTGGTCGTCGGCGTAAAAGTCGACTAGTCGACCCACTGGCTTGTATACACGCGCTTGCATTGTACAATGTATAGCTATACACATGTGAATGTACATTTCAACTGGTCAAAACTGGTCGAAAAGTCGACTTTCGTTTGAACGAAAGTCAATATTCTGACATGTTTTTGCCAGTCACGAAAAGTCGACTAGTCGACATTTCGTCCCACCGCTAGTTTTGTGATATGGTGGTCTACACAATGATATAAATAACTGGTCTGGCGCCAGCCTCCCACGTACCTCCATAGGCCAGCATGAACGTAGTCTGCGCCAGGGCCGTGGCCAGCATCAGGCCAATGCCGGAGAGAAACCCGAGATAGATGAGCCAGTACTCGGACATGACGAGACCGAGCACTTTCATCGCAATCAGCGAAGCTGCATCAAGGCAACATGAAATGGAGAATGATGGCAAAATGGTTTGTAGAGAGAGGGGAGGGGGCAGAGGGAGAGGGAGAGAGGGAGGGAGAGGGAGAGGGAGAGACCGAACACTTTCATCGCAATCAGCGAAGCTGCATCAAGGCAACATGAAACGGAGAATGATGGCAAAATGGTTTGTAGAGAGAGGGTAGGTGAGAGGGAGAGGGAGAGAGAGAGAGAGAGAGAGAGAGAGAGAGAGAGAGAGAGAGAGAGAGAGAGAGAGAGAGAGAGAGAGAGAGAGAGAGAGAGAGAGAGAGAGGGAGAGACCGAACACTTTCATCGCGATCAGAGAAGCTGCATCAAGGCAACACGAAACGGAGATTGCTGGCAAAATGGTTTGTAGACGAAGAATGGGGAGAGGGAGAAGGAGAGGGGAGGGAGAGGGAGAGGGAGGGAGAGGGAGAGGGAGAGGGAGAAAGAGAGATAAAGAGAGAGGGGGAATGAGAGAGAGAAATAGAGAGAAGGGAAGAGAGAAGGCCGAGAGAGAGGAGAGAGAGGAAGAGAGGGAACGAGAGGGAGGGGAGAGATGAGGGGGAGAGAGGAAGAGAGAGGGAAGAGAGAGGGAAGGAGGGAAAGAGAGAGATCAGACAGGGTGGAAAGAATGATAGAGGGAAGATAATGCAAGAGAGGGGGAAGGAGGTAGAGATCGGAGAGGAAGTTTTCAAGCTTCTGGTCAAACCAGGATTCGAACCAGTAACCATTCGACCACGGCGCCTTGCTTCATCAAGCACGCTACGGGATAATAATAAGGACTCTTGTCAAAAAGACCATCGGTTGGGTATCGGATGATTTGACCCGTCCGATGTCGTTCCGCCGGATAGCCATCGTGTATTTTTCACCCCCAGAGTCCAGTACAATCGGCTTTCTATACCGGGGGACATTTTATCGGTCGGATGAATTCAACCGGTACTCAACCGATGAACTGCACCGATGACAAGAGACCTAAGCCCGTGACACCTACCCACTGCCGGCGCAATGTTGTTCACGAGAGCGTAGATGCCGACCAGGTTGTCACTCCAACAGAACGGCGGCCCGATCCCGTAGATGGTGGCCACGCTGAACACCGCCGAGTAGACCATCTCGTACAGCGTGATGCCGGCACCGAAAAGCAGGAGTCTCAGTCGTCTCCCGCCGTCGTTCCTGGCGACGAGACGGACGAGTTTGGCCAGGACGTCCCTCAGGAGTCGGCAGGAGACGCGGCGCCGGTCCACGCTCTCCGGGATCGGGCAGGGCAGCGCGACGTAGAGGAAGTTCAGCCCGGCCAGAGCGGCCACTCCCAGGTAGGCTGCGGCGAAGTTCGACTCGGTGGCCCCCAGGGTGGCGGTCACCGCGATCTGACTGACCCCGTAGCCGACGTAGACGACCGCCTCGAGGAGGAAGATGCGTACGCTCCGGCTCGACCCGGAGTAGAGGTCCGAGACGTAGGCGTAGCAGACGCTCTCCAGGGCCACCGTGTCACCGCAGATTCCCAGGACGACTTCCCCGGCCACCAGGCACTCCAGCGGCCAGGCGAAGTACGCCACGCCGGCGAAGATCAGGCCGGTGGTCAGGTGCCCGCCGGCCGAGACCAGCATGACCGGCCGGCGCCCGACGAAGTCGCTCAGCGCCCCGTAGACCAGAGTGAGGAGGAGAGGGAAGAAGACTGAGACGCCTTTCATGTAGCCAACCCAGAGGGCCGTCTCAGACTCGATCCGCTCCTCTGTCGGGTCTCGGGAGGAGGCGTTGGCGGTCTGGCAAGAGCCGTTGTCACTGCCCTCGTTACCGCTGCCTCCGCCACCGTCCGGTAACGTGTAGTTGTACCTCAGGGCGAGACGGTGCTCGATGTACAGCGTCCGTAAGGCCACGAACCCGCCCTGGACGGCTAGGATCATGAAGAGGGCGGGCTCTACCGTGATCAGACGGTTCCTCGCCCGTCCGTTGCCCTTCTTCACCAGCAGACTCTTGCTCTCTTCGTCCTCTGATCCATCGGAAGACATTCTTCTTTCGGATTGGAAGAACCTGTGTCGGGTATTGTTTTGTTGGAGAGATTTATACTTGGTTGCACGTGTGTTGTAGGGATGGGATGGGTGGGATGGGATGAGGTAGGATGGGATGGAATAGGATTGGATGGGTTTGGATGGGATGGGATGGGATGGGGTGGGATGGGATGGGGTGGGGTGGGATGGGATGGGATGGGATGGGATGGGGTGGGATGGGACGGGATGGGATGGGTGGTGTGGGATGGGATGGGATGGGATGGGATGGGATGGGATGCGATGGGATTGGATGGGATAGGATGGGATGGGATTGGATGGGATGGGATGGGATAGGATGGGATGGGATGGGATGGGATAGGATGGGATGGGGTAGAACGGGGTTGGATGAGATGGGATGCGATGGGATTGGATGGGAAAGGATGGGAAGGGATAGGATGGGATGGGATGGAATGGGATAGGATGGGATAGGATGGGATGGGATGGGATGGGGTGGGATTGGATGGGATGCGATGGGATTGGATGGGATAGGATGGGATGGGATTGGATGGGATGGGATGGGATGGGATGGGATGGGATAGGATGGGGTGGGATAGGATAGGATAGGGTGGGATGGGATGGGATGGGATGGGATAGGATGGGATGGGATGGGGTAGGATGGGGTGGGATGGGGTAGGATGGGGTGGGATATGATAGGATGGAGTGGGATAGGATAGGATATGATAGGATGGGATGGGTGGGATGGGATAGGATAGGATATGGGATGGGATAGGATAAGATATGGGATGGGATGGGATAGGATAGGATATGGGATGGGATAGGATATAGGATGGGATGGGATCGTATCACCATACAAACTGTAAAGTTGCAAAATACACCCCCAGATCGAGTGTGAAAAACAGTCTGATTGTTAGCAACATTGCAAAACAGTTCTGTAGCATGGATTGAATGTGAGCCAAAGACCCAAACGCCCACACACAGAAAGCACAACAACACGACACGCACCACGACCGACGTACAACGTTATGGCGGCGCCGGTGCACCGTACATGATATCACAGCTCCTGTACTGTGTGCCGGTACGCGGTTACAATAAATTCATCGCTCGCATGGTCGGGTCAGATGAATGGGGATGGATCGAACCGCCCAGCGCGTCGCTGCTCGGTACAAAAGACGGGCACAATCCCGCCCCAGTTTCTGACCCCGCCGTGCGTGAAAATCCAGTGCATTTTGTTAGTATCCCTCCGCCAGATAGATAGGCGAAACTACATCTAGGTCAGTTCCCTCCTCTACCTCCATGGTTCAAGGATAGGTCATTCATCTGGGATCAGCAACAAAAAGTCCTACAAAATCAGACCAACAGTAGCTCATTGGTAGTTTCCATGGTGTGGCTCAACCACTTGCCGAAAAAAAAATGGACTTCAATTTTCGTTACTGGAAATTGGACAAAGATTTCCCCAACTGAAATTAAAAAAATCATGATTTTGTGGCGTGCGCGTGTGTCAACAAGACGACCATCCTCATTCGTGTGTTGCTCTGTATACAAAGCATGCCCAATTACTGCAAGCATGGAGGAAGTTTTCCTTTCTCCATACTACAAGTACTAATCCTATGTAGGCCTGCATGTAGTATAGGCCTATAGCAGCTACAGCAGCGAACATTTTGGCATCTGATGAACGCCGCAACTTCGCTGCTAACTCCAAAGTTAGCGGCGAAAAAAATTCAGTTTAAAGGGATAACACAACATATTGGTCGAGGTCAAAGACTAGCATCCATGTTTGTAGCAGCGAAATTATAGCAGCTCATGGAAACACATACAGTACACCCCATAATTTACCCACCCCCGTACTAAGCTGTGTATTTTTATACAGTGTGGCAAGAATCACTAATTAGTATTACCATGAACTATAGGCCAGCATTGATCTTGTCCCTACACAGCAAGGGTCAAGGTCAAAGAATAGCATCCATACGTTGTCTGATCCAACATATGCATGGAATAGTACACCTGTGAACATTTCAGCTCAATCCGCCAACCGAGTCTCGAGAAAATCGTGAAAACCGCTTCATTTGTTTCGCGAAATGCAGCATTCAACGCCGTACTCTTCCGAAAAAATTAATAGTTTAGATCTCGGTTAAACGTACGTAAAAGATTTCTTTTATACTCTTTTCTCCCCAAAAAGATACAACAATTTAGGCAGAAATATTTCAGTGCAAGGTTTCTACTAAAACCATCTTCAAACTGTATAAGTTTCATGTAAATCTGAGAACATTTCTGTGTTTCGATCTATTTACCAATGTTGTGTAGGGGCTTTAATACCATGGAACAATGTACTTACCCAAGTCGATTAATTGTTACTGTTTGTGCAAGCAGTCAATCGATAACGTGTATTTCAACCACCTCGATCCCAGACTAGCGTTCGATCGTTCGCCCAGCTTTCAACGCTGACCTCCGTACCGTACGTGTAGCACAGCACAGGCACAAATATCATGTTATGGGTCTGGTTTTTTTTATCCCGACCGAAACCATGCCCATCGAAGCCCATCTAATTACACCACGTCCGACGGTCACGTGCGGGTCATGACATTGGCACTGCGTACCACTCAACAGGAAATACTGGGTAGAATTCATAAACTTGCCTCCAGTCGTCTGACTTTTTTTATAACGGAGCTCAGATAGAGCGTTGCATGCCCGCGAGTGGGGATTTTTTTCCGTACCACATAAACGCTATAGGTCCATTATATGCTTGTGCACAAACAATTTATTTACGGGGTGGGGCAAGGGTAGGGGAGGCGGCTATGCTATAATTGTCACCCGGCCCAACGACATGAGAAATATCCCCCAAAACATTTTTTTGAGTAAACAACGCCTGAAGTTAAAGTATCTTCACAATTTGAATACAAATCAATTTTCTTTCTTCTTTTTTTTCGGAAATTTTAAGTATTAGAGGATATTATATTTTGATATCATTTGAAAGCTAATGGTATACTCTTTCACATCATTAGAAAACCTCAAAATCTTAAAAGTGGGGTTATTCCTCATTATGCTGTGCCGGGTCACATTATTATGGTGACCTGAGACTCGAACTCTTCATACTTTTTGTACACAAACATATGGGCCAAAAAGTGATACACAAAAATGTTGCAAACTGCTTACTGACTCAAATTACCAAGATGTAAATCTTAAAATTTAGTGGGCCTGACGTTTCGATCCTAGCAGGGCCTTTCTCAAAGGCAGAGTGACAAGGACAACACAGATACATGCACAGGAAGGAAGGGGGAAGATAGTGAATATGACACGGATGAGAAACAAAGGACAAAGAGTAAAGCTGGTAGGGAGAGATCAAAGGGAAGGGCAAGGAGTAGGGTAGGATTAGTGAGAGGAGGGGGAAAGATCAAAGAGAAGGGCAAGGAGTGGGGTAGGGATTAGTGACAATAGGGGGAAAAGATCAAAGAGAGAAGTGTGAAGGACTATGATCGAACACAAAAGAAGGATTATCAGAAAGCTGCATGGTGTTAGTCATTACCCTCCTGGATGTTGAGACCATGTGGTTGAATAGTCCGAAACCGCTTCATCCACATTTTCTCACGGCTAAGACGGACAGCATTACTACGGTGACCAAGGGATTCTATGCCCAGTATATCTGATATGGGCCCATAGCGAATGTGGTACGGAAAACAAAACTGCACTGAATTGGACATTTTGACCTTTGTAATAAGCTCTCGTATTTATAGCTCATCGTAATACCCTGATTGAGTGTCCTACGTATAGTACACGCAAGACAGTTACTACACTCACTCAACCTTTGTACATTATGCAAGTATGGTCATCAGTCAAAATTAATCAAAGCCAAAGTACCAAAATATTTCTGCTTGACCCGTATACAGTGAGCTGAATACGGCGGTACAATGTTCGGGAATTGTTTGCCCTCAACAACAATGGCACATTGTAGGTGAGCAGATCTATGCCTCGGCTGACGAGAGGACGATAATGCCGCATCGATGTCAAGTTGACCTCGAAAAACCAACCTGATGAGGTGCCTTGTCAAAAATTTGCCGTATTGCCAAAACAAAATCGAAATGGAGCGGCGACAACAAAATGACCCGGCACAGCATAATGAGGAATAACCCCCACTTTTGAGATTTTAAGGTTTTCTAATGATGTGAAAGAGTATACCATTAGCTTTCAAATAATTTCAAAATATAATATCCTCTAATACTTAAAGTTTCCGAAAATACAAAAAAAGAGAAAATTTATTTGTAATCGAATTGTGAAGATACTTTAACTTCTGGCGTTGTTTACTCAAAGTGTTTTGGTTGGATATTCCTCATGTCGTTGTGCCGGGTCACATTATGACACACTCTCTTTGGCAGACGGTGGAGTGTGGCTATAGATTTTATAATTTTATAATAAAACAGATTTTATAATTCTCTACGGCTGTTGACTCTCACTTATATCATTTCCGGATCCGAGACACATCCGTCTCAAATGAGATGACTATTATAATGGTGTCATCGCAAACCTTCCACTTGGTACTTCCACCATAAAGTTTAAACATATAATACTGCCTGAAATGTTTTCATCAGGCATTGCAAATCATTGAGCATTCAGTGTTTATCATCGAGCAGAACAAAACCTCATTGAATTTAAACGTATTATGGGCTTACTGCCCGAATAACTTCTAATCATTATAATTATTTAAGTTCGATTTAATCATTTCGGAGCCCTATAGATCGATCTGCCATCTGACTTTTTTGTTGAAATAATAACAATACAATTAATTCGTTATACTGGCTACACTAGATGATGATACTGAAGTGAGGCAATTCGACGTGTTTTTGTTTTGTTGGTAGGGTGTTTCAGAGCGGAAGGCTATTAATCGTTCCGAATTCCACTTGAGTTTTGTTTTTGTCGAGATTCGAATAAGTTCAAACACGAGCTGCCCTGGAAATAATGGCCACTATTGGCCAATTGAGGGCGCTCGATTCGATCAGCTGTACTGCTTTGCTTTCAACTCTAACTCAAAGTTTCAATGTTTCAAGTTTCACCACTAATTATTTTCACCTTTTAACTAGTAAAAAACTGTCGCCTCAGGCGGGGAAAACGACCATTACTATGTCCGATTAAGACCTCATAACCCGGGTGAGTTGTGGGTTTTTTTTGAGCGAATTGTCTTGCGATCCAATGTGCAGAACTTTGATCATGTGTTTAGATTTCGTAGTCCGAGTAACTTGGACCCGACAAGTCACCCTTTTATTTTATCGATTTTTTGAAATGTTGAGGGACCTCAAAATTTCAAAATTCGATAAAAAAAGGATGACTTGTCGGGACCAAGTTACTCGGACTTTAGAATTCGAGGGTTTGGATTGTGGAGTTGAACACGACGCTGTTTTTCGAGCCCAGTGTCCAAGGCATTAACTGAGCATAATTTATTAATTATCTGAACAATACTGTAGTGTCAATACAAGACAATAGATTTAGATCGGAAATCACGATTACTAGTTTGGTAATACTAATACTAGTATCATGTTAATACTAATACTATTACTAGTACTAGTAGTAGTAGTACTAGTACTACTACTACAAGTACTAGTACTAGTACTAGTAGTAGTACTGAGTAGTAGTACTCAAAGTAGTATTACAACTATTAAGTACTGTACCACTACTACCGTAGTACTGACATTCGGGAGGATGAGGGTTACGGTTACCAAGTATTGTAGAAGAATAATAAATTATTATGAAAACCATTCATAATCATAATTACTAATTAATTAATCGACAAAACTTCATGTCCATACATTATTAAACAATATCATAAAACGAATTAAAAGTCAGTATATAGTCTTTTAGTTTTCACATGAATATATAAAAGAAATATTCTATTTTGAAAAATGGCAAAGAAAACTTTGTCTGGATCAGGACTTGAACCTGAGACCTCCAGTCAAAGTTGTCCATGTCAGATATCTAGGTGATATACAACAAAGTTGCAAACTGCTTACTGACTAAAATTTCCAAAATGCAAATCTTAAAACTTAGTGGGCCTGACGTTTCGATCCTAGCAGGACCTTTCTGAAAGGCAGAGAGGATATCTGATGTCAGGATGTCAGATATCTGATATACTAGTACTTTAGTAGTATGAGTAAAAGACCCATTGTTTCTCTTTTCCCTTTTCTAGCTTCGCTAAAAAAAACTGATTATTTTAGGAAGCTCATTAAATGTCAAAAAAAACATGGCAACGACCAGCGGGGAAAGATCGGCCCAGGAATCGGGTTCTAAAAATGCCGGACCGCGGCTGATCAGCGTAGAGCCGGTCCTCTTCCTGCTCTTCTTCGTCCAGGCGGGACTGATCACGCTGCGCACCCAGTACCTGGAGTCGCGACTGGCGAGGGCGCTCAACTACACCCTGCCCGGCGGGGAGAACGCGACGGCCTGCGGCAACGCCAGCGCCGTGGACCCGCGGCAGGTCGAGGTCGAGACGGAGACGGCTCGCTGGGCCATGTACATGGAGGCGGCTTCCACTCTCCTCCCGGTGGTCTCGGCGCTGGTTCTGGGCGCGCTCAGCGACTTCGTGGGCCGGCGGCCCATGTTCGTCATCTCGGCTCTTGGTCACGTCGTGGTCTCCCTGCTGGCGTTTCTAGTCGTCTTCTTCCGCCTCCCCCTGCCCGTGCTGATCGCCGGCGAGGCCGTGCTGGGACTCTGCGGCGACACGGTGCTCCTGACCGGCGTGGCGTTCGCCTACGTTGCCGACGCGACTGCGGCGGGGCAGCGTAGACATCGCAGCTCCCGCTTCGTCGTGAACGATCTCATGACGCATCTCGGTCTGGGCGCGGCTTTCCTCGCCGTCAACGCCTACCTCCAGCACGCCTGCGGCACGGAGAGCCAACGCTACCTCGTCGCGTACGGCGCCGTCTGTGTAACGGCGCTCCTGGCCCTGATCTACGTCCTGCCGCCGTGCCTCCTCCGGGAGTCCGTCGCCGGGCGGCGGCCGGTCGCCGGGCGACGCGTCATCAGGGAGCTGTTTGTCAGCATCTTCCGGTTGCTTGCCGAGAGCGCGAACGGACGCCGTCGGAGGTTGCTCCTCCTGCTCCTCTGCCAGTTCCTCTACGACACCGTCTACGAGTCCCTCTTTGACGTCGTGACCATCTACGGCCTGGGCGCGCCCTTCTGCTGGAGCCACACCCTGGTGGGCGTGTACGGCGTTGTCATGGCGACCGCGCCGGCCGTAGGTGCGTGGCTCCCCGCCCCTTTCTCAAAGGCTGCCAACGTTTCCAATACGTTGCCATGGGAATTTAGAATGTCGGGAAGGGAAGGCAATTTGTAGAAAACCAATTACTTGTCAGGTTTTATTTCTAAATCCTTAATCCTAAAATCCTAAAAATTCTACATCCATAGGTCACAGGACACCGTAACTTTACATGGGGGCTTGATGTCCCTAACCACCTCCAAATCCTCCCAAATCCATCCCCTAGTATTGCAGGGTTTTATACGGACACATGACTGTAGGGCCCAGGCACCATAACTTTACATGAGGGCTTGATGTCCCTAACCATCCCCAAATTCTCCCAAATCCATCCCCTAAGTATTGCAAGGTTTTGGAAGGACACAGGACTGTAGGGCCCAGACACCATAACTTTTCATGGGGGCTTGATGTCCCTAACCATCCCCAAATCCTCCCAAATCCATCCCCTAGTATTGCAGGGTTTGGGAAGGACACAGGACTGTAGGGCCCAGGCACCATAACTTTACAAGGAGCTTGATGTCCCTAACCATCCCCAAATTCTCCCAAATCCATTCCCTAGTATTGCAAGGTTTTGAAGCCCTTAGAAGGCAGCCTTCCCAAACAAGCAAGTCACCAGTAAGAAGTTTTGAATCAGAAGTTGTTGTTTTTTTCAGGCTCTGTGCTAGGTCTGAAGCTGCTTTCCCCGTGCATGTCGGAGTATCGCATCGTTTTCATCGGGTTCCTGTCGGGAATCGGTCTCGTCTTCTGCACGGCCATCGCCACCACCAACGCCTTCCTGATCTATGCATGTAAGCGCTCTACCAACTGAGCTATCCAGGTCTTAGGTGTAATGTACCAGCGCTCTACCACCTGAGCTATCCAGCCCTTAGGTGTAACGTACCAGCGCTCTACCGCCTGAGCTATCCAGCCCTTAGGTGTCACGTACCAGTGCTCTACCAACGGAGCTATCCAGCCCTTAGGTGTAACGTACCAGCGCTCTACCACCTGAGCTATCCAGCCCTTAGGTGTAACGTACCAGCTCTCTACCACCTGAGCTATCAAGCCCTTAGGTGTAACGTACCAGCGCTCTACCACCTGAGCTATCCAGCCCTTAGGTGTAACGTACCAGCGCTCTATCACCTGAGCTATCCAGCCCTTTGGTGTAACGTACCAAGGCTCTACCACCTGAGCTATCCAGCCCTTAGGTGTAACGTACCAGCTCTCTACCACCTGAGCTATCCAGCCCTTAGGTGTAACGTACCAGCTCTCTACCACTTGAGCTATCTAGCCCTTTGGTGTAACGTACCAAGGCTCTACCACCTGAGCTATCCAGCCCTTAGGTGTAACGTACCAGCTCTCTACCACCTGAGCTATCCAGCCCTTAGGTGTAACGTAACAGCTCTCTACCACCTGAGCTATCCAGCCCTTAGGTGTAACGTGTCAGTGTTGTACCGCCTGAGCTATCCAGCTTAGAGTGTCTGACTTTGGTTTCAGTTGAGGAGAATTTACCTGTGTTTTTTTTTTATGTGTTTGGTATTTTGTTGTCGTCATCAGCGCCTGTTTTGGGTCTTCTGCGTGTCCTGCCCACATCGGTCCTGAAGTCCTTGATGTCCAAGACGGTCAGCGAGGAGGAACAAGGTGAGGTCAAGCAGGTTGGAAGGGCAAGCCCTCATTACATCAAATTCTCCTAACTACACACCACATAGGGCAAAACCATCATTGCATTAAATTCTCCTAACTACACACCAGGTAGGGCAAGCCTTCATTACATCCAATTCTCCCAACTACACACCAGGTAGGGCAAGCCCTCATTACATCAAATTCTCCTAACTACACACCACGTAGGGCAAGCCCTCATTGCATCCAATTCTCCCAACTACACACCAGGTAGGGCAAGCCCTCATTACATCAAATTCTCCCAACCACACACCAGGTAGGCCAAGCCCTCATTACATCCAATTCTCCCAACTACACACCAGGTAAGGCAAACCCTCAATACAGCAAATTCTCCTAACTACAGGCAATCCCTCATTACATCCAATTCTCCAACCACACACTGGGGAAGGGCAAGCCATCATTACATCCAATTCTCCCAACCACCCACTGGGGAAGGGCAAGCCACCATTACATCAATTCTCCCAACTACACCCCAGCTAGGGCAAGCCCTCAATACAGCACATTCTCCTAACTACAGGCAATCCCTCATTACATCCAATTCTCCCAACCACACACTGGGGAAGGGCAATCCTTCATTACATCAAATTTTTCCAACTAAACCCCAGCTAGGGCCAGCCCTCATTACATCAAATTCTCCTAACTACACACCATGTAGGGCAAAACCGTCATTATATAAAATTCTCCTAACCACACACCGGGGAAGGGAAAGCCCTCATTACATCAAATTCTCCCAACTGAATTGTCATATTAACGCATTTAACAGGGGCCCTGTTTGGCTGCGTGGCTCTGGTGGTGAGCGCGGCCCGCTTCACCTCCCCCTTCCTCCTGAATGAGGTCTACTCGGCCATGGTCCGGGCCCACATGCCACCCCTGACCTTTGTCGTCGTCATAGCGATGCTCTCGGCTGCTGCCATCGTCATCAGGTGAGGCCAGAATGAGGCGTCAAGACCTCTTGGTGGTTACCAGGAACTCACACTGGGTACTGGGAGCCAATATTTGGTACCGGGACCCCATACTGGGTACAAAGACCCTACACTGGGTACCAACACCCTACACTGGGTACCAACAACCTACACTGGGTACCAAGGCTCTACACTGGTACCAAGGCTCTACACTGGATACCAAGACCCTACGCTGGGTACCAACACCCTGCATTGGGTACCAAGATCCTACACTGGGCACCAAGATCCTACACTGGGCACCAAGACCCTACATTGGGTACCAAGGCCCTACACTGGGTACCAACACCCTACATTGGGTACCAAGATCCTACACTGGGCACCAAGATCCTACACTGGGTACAAAGACCCTACACTGGGTACCAACACCCTACACTGGGTACCGACACCCTACACTGGGTACCAGTAACTGATATAAGGTACCAGGAACTGACACTGTACTGTGTACCTGGGGTCCAGGACCCTATACTGGGTACCAGGAACTGATAATGGGTACCAGAACCCTACACTGGGTACCAAGACCCTATAATGGGTACAAATAACCCTTCATCACATCTTGGTGAAATTCTAATCCAAATGATTCTTAACCTATCTCTCTCTCTCTCTCTCCCTCCCTCTTTCTCCCTCGGTCTCTGGTAGTTTTCTGCAAGACACCGCAATTTGGCAGCCTCGTTCCGGCTACCAGACTATCCAGGGCAGAAACAGAGCCCGCCCACCTCGGGACCTAGTCTTCCCTCAAGCCTAGTCTTCCCTCAAGCCTAGTCTTCCCTCAAGCCTAGTCTTCCCTCAAGCCTGACTGAAAGGCAGAAGGAGGCTTTCAAAAAGGGACCCTACACTAATCAGAAACCACTTAATGAGAAAAGTTCTACTATTATATTTTCTGCAATAAAAACTTGAAGAAATGGTTTGACAGGTTTATCAGGTTTATTATTTCATTGTAAAGCTTTATTTTTGTATTTTCTTATTCGAGAATTTGATTTTTTTTTTTTTTTTTGGCAATTCTTTAGCAATGAGTATGTAATTCAACTTGTTAGGGATGGATAGTGGAGGACGCTGATAGACAGACCAGGGTGAGATCAAAGTGAAGGGCAAGCAGTAGGGAAGGGATCAAAGGAGGAAAGCTGGCAGACAGACCAGGGTGAGATCAAAGGGAAGGACAAGCAGTAGGGAAGGGATCAAAGGAGGAAAGCTAGTAGACAGACCAGGGTGAGATCAAAGGGAAGGGCAAGCAGTAGGGAAGGGATCAAAGGAGGAAAGCTGGCAGACAGACCAGGGTGAGATCAAAGGGAAGGGCAAGCAGTAGGGAAGGGATCAAATGAGGAAAGCTGGTAGACAGACCAGGGTGAGATCAAAGGGAAGGGCAAGCAGTAGGGAAGGGATCAAATGAGGAAAGCTGGTAGACAGACCAGGGTGAGATCAAAGGGAAGGGCGAGCAGTAGGGAAATATTTAAAAAGGTGTTGGAAATGAAAAAAAATGTTAACATGTGAAAACAACATTAGGCTTAATGATTCTGTAATTCTCAAGTGTCGGTGTTCATGGCTGAATATAGAATTTTAAAAAAGGTGAATTGATAATTAACTTATTGATAATTAATTGATTTAAGTTCCAGTGGTAGGTTAATGTATTTATAAGTCAAAGTAGACATTCACATATTTTCCTGGTGATTTTCAGGGTTTTTTTTCACAACATTCCATCTTAGAAAATGCACATCTAAAAAGCAATCTCCATGATTCAAAAAACATATTTTGTTAAATTTATAATTTTTGTGTACTCAAAGGACGGACTATATTTGATATTCTGTAATAGTTATGGTGCTTTGAGCATTTTCAATAAAATGTTCTATTTATTTGGTACATGAAATTGTTCAATTTTTGAATTCTTAAACATGTACCAGTTTTTTATATTAATAGTAATATAAATCCATATAATAAACTGATAATTTTTATTATATGAATGTCATAATTATATCCAATACATGATATGAAATATTAACCATGTAAGAATATCTTTGTGATATTAACATCACATAGATATATATAATACTGCACAGTATGTGTAAATTTGTTTAATTGCAAGAAATAATTTGATTATTAATATCATATTTATGATGAATTAGTACCATACATATCTTATATAATATACGATATGTATATGTGTCATCTATAATTATAATATCTATATATAGATATTATACATGACAAATAATATATCAATTATAATATCAAAAAAATATATATCAATCATTTGCATAAATTAATAATTTCGGCAAGTTAGTTCATGGTTATTTTTACATCATAAATGTATGTAGAGGGTTCTTTTTCCGAAAATGAAACAAACGGCATTCTAAAAAAATTGCATTTTCGGCTCAATTTAATCCAGGATAAAACTTCTCTTCCATTTCAAGCAAAGAGACTGAAATGAAACCCCTCCCCAAAAAGACGAAAAAATACCAAGAAACAAAAACAAACAAACAAACTTAAAACACACGGATTTATCATTATTTCCTCGCCTGGGATGAACTGGGTACAATATACCTAGGCGTGTTACAACTGGGTTAAACTGGGTACCGCCTGTTATATTGTGTTGCCATGTCTAGGATAAACTGGGTACAATATACCAGAGCGTGTTACAACTGGGTTAAACTGGGTACCGCGGGTTATATTGTGTTGCCCTGTCTAGGATAAACTGGGTACAACATACCAGAGCGTGTTACAAATTGGTTAAACTGGGTACCGCGGGTTATATTGCGTTGCCCTGTCTGGGATAAACTGGGTACTTCTCATCCATTGAGCTGAGACTGGGAGACTACTACCCTTGTGGCGACTCTGATGAAGTCTTTTGCTTCTTCGTCCTCTCCCTTCGTATCAGCAAGATGTGCATGGTCCTATACAGTGATAAAAAATGTGTACATTCAAAGGCAAGCTGTATGACGACATTCGGTGAGGGTTTGCCCTTCTCCGACGTGTAGTCAGCACTGTATGCTCAGTGAACTGGGAAGGGGTGACTTGTCTGAAGTAAGGCCTTAGCATCCATCCCCTATTGGTGGTAGACTGCCAGCCAAGGCTGACAAATAGAACTGGTGACTAGTCTGAAGCAAGGCATGAGCCTCCATCCCCTATTGGTTGGTAGACTGCCAACCAAGGCTGACAAATAGAACTGGTGACTAGTCTGAAGCAAGGCAAGAGCTTCCATCCCTATTGGTGGTAGACTGCCAGCCAAGGCTAACAAATAGAACTGGTGACTAGTCTGAAGCAAGGCATGGGCCTCCATCCCCTATTGGTTGGTAGACTGCCAGCCAAGGCTGACAAATAGAACTGGTGACTAGTCTGAAGCAAGGCATGAGCCTCCATCCCCTATTGGTGAGTGGTAGACTGCCAGCCAAGGCTGACAAATAGAACTGGTGACTAGTCTGAAGCAAGGCATGAGCCTCCATCCCCTATTGGTGGTAGACTGCCAGCCAAGGCTGACAAATAGAACTGGTGACTAGTCTGAAGCAAGGCATGAGCCTCCATCCCCTATTGGTGAGTGGTAGACTGCCAGCCAAGGCTGACAAATAGAACTGGTGACTAGTCTGAAGCAAGGCATAAGCCTCCATCCCCTATTGGTGGTAGACTGCCAGCCAAGGCTGACAAATAGAACTGGTGACTAGTCTGAAGCAAGGCATAAGCCTCCATCCCCTATTGGTGGTAGACTGCCAGCCAAGGCTGACAAATAGAACTGGTGACTAGTCTGAAGCAAGGCATGGGCCTCCATCCCCTATTGGTTGGTAGACTGCCAGCCAAGGCTGACAAAAAGAACTGGTGACTAGTCTGAAGCAAGGCATGAGCCTCCATCCCCTATTGGTGAGTGGTAGACTGCCAGCCAAGGCTGACAAATATAACTGGTAACTAGTCTGAAGCAAAGCATGAGCCTCCATTCCCTATTGGTGGTAGACTGCCAGCCAAGGCTGACAAATAGAACTGGGAGGGGTGACTAGTCTGAAGCAAGGCACAAGCCTCCATCCCCTATTGGTTGGTAGACTGCCAGCCAAGGCTGACAAATAGAACTGGTGACTGGTCTGAAGCAAGGCATGAGCCTCCATCCCCTATTGGTGGTAGACTGCCAGCCAAGGCTGACAAATAGAACTGGTGACTAGTCTGAAGCAAGGCATGAGCTTCCATCCCCTATTGGTGGTAGACTGCCAGCCAAGGCTGACAAATAAAACTGGGAGGGGTGACTATAGTCTGAAGCAAGGCATGAGCCTGCATCCCCTATTGGTGGTAGACTGTCAGCCAAGGCTTACAAATAGAAATGGGGGGGGGGTGATGACTAGTCTGAAGCAAGGCATGTGTCTCGCGGTAGATTGTCAGCAAGAGCTCACAAACAGAACTTACACAATCAAGGTGATGGGAACGATGTTTAGTCCAGCTAGTACAAAGAATGCCAGTCCCGGGTAGATTTGCACAGTGGCAGCGTATAGCGCCCCCAAGAGGAGTGGCGAGCCCAGTCCAGCAAGGCTTTCAAACACACCAACAACTGCAAAGACGACACCTGAGGTAGAGAACCCACGGGTACAATCTATGACACTGTCCCGGAATTAACAAGGTACAGGGCTGGCCATGGATCAGAGATATTCATGGAAGAGAGCTATATAAGCATGGAACAGATCGAGCTAGATATGGTACAGGGCTGGGCATGGATCGGCTATTCATGGTAGAGAGTAGGTATGGTACAGAGCTATCCATGGTACAGATCGAGCTATATAAGCATTGTAGAGAGCATTATGGCACAGGGCTGGGCATGGATCAGACCTATATAGGCATGGTAGAGAGTTATAGGTGTGGTACAGAGCTATCCATGGTACAGAGCTATAAGCATGGTAGAGAGCATTATGGTACAGGGCTGGGCATGAACAGACCAAGACATGGTAGGGATCGAGCTAGGTACGGTACAGAGCTATCCATGGTACGTACAGAGCTATGGTACAGAGCTATGGTACAGAGCTAGGTATGGTACTGAGCTAGGTATGGTACAGATCGAGCTAGGTATGGTACAGAGCTATGTATGGTACAGAGCTATGTATGGTACAGAGCTATGGTACAGAGCTAGGTATGGTACAGAGCTATGTATGGTACAGAGCAAGGCATGGTACAGCGAGCTGTGTATATTACAGAGCTACTATATAGGTATGGTACAGCGAGCTACGTATGGTACAGAGCTATCCATGGTACAGAACATATAGGTATGGTACAGAACTATAGGTATGGTACAGAGCTATCCATAGCACAGAACTATAGGTATGGTACAGAACTAGGTATGGTACAGAGCTAGGTATGGTACAGAGCTAGGTATGGTACAGAGCTAGGTATGGTACAGAGCTATTCATGGTACAGAGCTATGCATGGTACAGGGCTATACGTGGTACACATGTAGGTAGGTATGGTACCGAGCTATCCATGATGGTACAGAAAAGCATAATATGTAGAGCTAGGTATAGTACAGAGCTACATGTGACCCATAGTTGTAGGTATAGTAGTACATAGTTAGGAATAGTAGACAAGCAAATGGAGGAACAGGAAGGTCCATGTTCACGTGCGATATTCGTAAGGTAAATGTGATCTCAGACAAACAGACAGACATATAACAGGTATATAACAAACAGACAGACAGACACACAGACAGACAGACGGACTGCAGGTCTGTACTCACCTTGTTCGTCGGCTGAGACCATCTTGGACAGCATGGTGCGAACCACGGGGCTCGGCAGGTTGCGAACGGCACCGAGAAAGCTTCCTGTGAGAAATCGCAAATATTCATGAAGCCTCCGATGATTATTCATGAGCTTCAAAGCCTCCCACGACTACCAACGGGCATTCATGAATATTCATGAGCTTCAAAGCCTCTCGCGACTACCAACGAGCATTCATGAATATTCATGAGCTTCAAAGCCTCTCACGACTACCAACGGGCAATCATGGATATTCATGAGCTTCAAAGCCTCTCACGGCTACCAACGAGCATTCATGAATATTCATGAGCTTCAAAGCCCCTCACGCCTACCAACGAGCATTCATGAATATTCATGAGCTTCAAAGCCTTTCACGACTACCAACGGACATTCATGGCTGAACGAGCAAAGTCCCCTTGTACTATTTACAACAAAGTTCATACGGAAATAATTTTGATATCATTAGAAAGCTAATGGTATACTCTTTCACATCATTAGAAAATCTCAAAATCTGAAAAGTGAGGGTTATTCCTCATTATGCTGTGCCGGGTCACATTTATAGAGAGTATCTCATCAGATCGATCACCGGGAGCTCTCTGACCTAGGAAGAGGAAGAGACTACGGTCGGCGAAGCCGGTGACGGTGTAGCAGGCGATGGAGCTGACGGAGGCCAGGTATAGGATCCATGGCTCGCCCAGACAGCGGGGAAGGGTCATCCCGCCGATCAGCACCCCTTGAAGGGAGGAAAGGGACCGGGAACAAGGTTCAGCTATCATGGTAACACACCCTGATATAATATTGTACCCAGTTTATCCCAGTTGTGGTAACAAGCTCTGGTATATTGTACCCAGTTTATCCCAGTTGTGGTAACGCGCTCTGGTATAATGTACCCTGTTTATCCCAGTTGTGGTTACACGCTCTGGTATATTGTACCCAGTTTATCCCAGTTGTGGTAACACGCTCTGGTATATTGTACCCAGTTTATCACAGTTGTGCCGTAACACGACCTGATATATTGTATCCAGTATATCCCAGTTGTGGTAACACGCCCTGATATATTATTGTACCCAATTTATCCCAGTTTTGCCGTAACACGCCATGATTGATTGTACCCAGTTTATCCCAGTTGTGATCACACTCCCTGATATATATTGCACCCAGTTTATCCCAGGTGAGCGGTACACAGTTTAACCCAGTTCTAACGCTATAACACGCCCGAATATATTGTACCCAGTTTATCCCAGGTGAGCGGTACACCGTTTAACCCAGTTCTAACGCTATAACACGACCGAATATATTGTACCCAGTTTATCCCAGGTGAGGCAACACAATGTAACATGCGGTACCCAGTTTAACCCAGGTACGCGTCTGCACCCCCTTCAGATATCCATAGGCATAAAGACAGTGGTTTGAGAAACCTTACCTAGGCACCCACTAAACAATGTGAAGGCGGTGAAGATACCCACAGTCACGGTGGTCCAGCAGATGGGCGCTCCCATTCCTAGTAGGGCTGCTGTCCCGAACGACCCCTGAATCAAAGAGGAGGGGAAGAGGTTAAGGGTGACTTCTGGGTCTCTGTTGTTTGCCATGCATCCTCCTCCTCCTCCCCCCCTGTTCTTCCTCTTCCTTCCCATCATCCTCTTCCTCCTTCATTACCTCCATACACTCCTCTCATTCGTACTAAACCTCCTCCTCACCCTTCTCTTCCTTCTCCTCCTTCGCCGTCTTCACCACAACCTCCTCGTCTTTCTCTCCCACATTATACTCATCTTCCTATTCCTTCTCTTAATTCCCATCTTCATCTTTCTCCTCCTCCACCTCGATCCTAACACTTCTCTCATACCAATTCTCCTCCTTCTCACCCTCCTCTACCTCCCCGTCCCAATCTTCCTCTACCTTCCTCCTCCAAATCCTCCTCTTCTCCATCCCCCTTTCTCCTTCCCATCCTTTATCTCCCCTCCTCCCTCACCATCCCCTTCCTCCTCCCATCGATATCCCGCTCTACCTCCCCCTTCTCCCAATCTTCCTCTTCCTTCCTCTCTCCTCCCCATCTTCCCCTTCCTTCTCCTCCCCATCCTCCCCTTCCTTCTCCTCAGCTCCCCATCCTCCTCTTCTTCATTCCCCTTCCTCCTTCCCATCCCCCTTTTATCTCCCCTCCTCCTTCATCATCCCCTTCCTCCTCCCATCGATATCCCGCTCTACCCCCCTTCTCCCAATCTATCTCTACCTTCCTCTCCTTCCCACCCCCTCCTATCCCCCATCCTCCGATGGATGGCTCGATGACGTTTGAGGGTTCCCCTTACCTGAAACATGAGGGCGAACGAGAACCCGGTCAGGAAGAGGAGAGCCAGGAAGACGTGCCTCAGGTCCGTCTTATCGCGAAACAGGTCTAAGATGCTGCGCCATAACTCATACACCTGTCTGTAGACTGACGCCACTGTTGAGACCCAAGTGATGAAAAAAAGCCAAACATTTTATTTTGCAAACTGTTGAATGGCTTCCCAAAATGAAGCCAGTACAAAAACTCATCACTGACTAAAATGACCTGCAATACATCAATCTCAAAAGTTAGAAGGCCTGACGTTTCCATCCTAGCAGGACCTTTCTCAAAGGCAAAAGGTCCTGCTAGGATCGAAACGTCAGGCCCTCTAACTTTTGAGGCTTACCAAAAATGTGAATCTGATAAGAAAATTAGATATGAAATTAGATAGATATGACCGAAACCTAAGCCCAATTTCGGTTGTAGACTTGCTTCCAGTCGTTCCTGATAATTTTGGGAAATGGTCATAATTATAATCATCGAAGTGGCTGTTGTTACGGCAGTCGTCCGTGTGGTTCCCTGACTTGATTGTATTTAGTCAGCATTGCAGGCTGGTTGAACCAGTCTATTAGCTGATAGTCTGGTTCCAAAAGCTAAACATCCTGACAAATACTGTGAAGTCAGGGAACCACACGGACGACTGCCGTAACAACAGCCACTGCGTATAATCATTAGTACCTACCCGATGCTCCTTCGTCGTGTGTCTCTCGCGTCTCGAGAAGAAGTCTGGGCACCAGGATGTAGAGCAGCACCAGACTACAGGCCACCACCATGACAGCGAAGGGCACCACGAAGCCAGAGTAATGCACCACATATCCCATGACCACTTGCGACAGCGCGATGCCAAACAGCATGACCGTCTCCACGACGACGAAGCGGCGCATGCGCTGTCGCCGCCCGGTGACGTCAGCCACGTAGGCCAGCGAGGAGGCGATGACGAGGATCTGGCTGCCGCTGGTCCCCTGCAGGAACTCCCCCACGAACAGATAGTAGTAGGGACCATCGAACGCCGTCACCAGGAGGTAGACGAGACACGTGGACCACATGCCAAGGGAAGCGATGAAGAGCGCCACCTTGCGGCCGACGCGGTCTCCCCAGGCGCTCAGCAGAGGAGCAGAGAGGACGTTCAAGCCGGCGCTGACCAGCACGAGGTAGGTGTTCCTCATCGACGTCACCGATTGGATCTCCTGCTCCAGGCGGTACTCGGGGCTCGAGGTGTCCGCCGTGCAGTTGCGGTCCTCCCCTGCGCCCGTCCCGTTCAGCCCGTACTCCTCCGAGGTCAGGTGTCGCACGTACTCGATGCGGAGGGTCTGGATGGTGCCGTAGGCTACCAGACAGGTGAAGATGATGGGCTCGATGGTCACCCATCGCCTGGAAGCCTGGAGACGTCGCCCCTCGAGCCCGCCCTCATCGTCGGAGCCCAGGAGGTTGTCCTTCTCCTGGGATTTGGTCATTGTTCTCTGCCTCTCTTCTTCTATGTAATTATAGTCGCTCTGTCTCTTGTCTCTCTTTCTCTATTTCTCTGTCTCTCTCTTCCTCTTCTCTTTCTGTATCTTCCTCTGCCTCCCTCTGGCTCCTTCTGTCTCTCTGTCTCTCTCTACCCCTCTCTGTCTCTCTCTGCCTTACTCTTTCTCTCTCTCTGCCTCTCTTTCTCTCTCTGCCTCTCTCTCTCTTTCTCTCTCTGCCTCTCTCTCTCTCTCTTTCTCTCTCTGCCTCTCTCTCTCTTTCTCTCTCTGCCCCTCTCTCTCTCTTTCTCTCTCTGCCCCTCTCTCTCTCTTTCTCTCTCTGCCTCTCTCTCTCTCTCTTTCTCTCTCTGCCTCTCTCTCTCTTTCTCTCTCTGCCTCTCTCTCTCTCTCTTTCTCTCTCTGCCCCTCTCTCTCTCTTTCTCTCTCTGCCTCTCTCTCTCTCTCTTTCTCTCTCTGCCCCTCTCTCTCTCTTTCTCTCTCTGCCCCTCTCTCTCTCTTTCTCTCTCTGCCCCTCTCTCTCTCTTTCTCTCTCTGCCCCTCTCTCTCTCTTTCTCTCTCTGCCCCTCTCTCTCTCTTTCTCTCTCTGCCCCTCTCTCTCTCTTTCTCTCTCTGCCTTACTCTTTCTCTCTCTCTCTCTCTTTCTCTCTCTGCCTCTCTCTCTCTTTCTCTCTCTGCCTCTCTCTCTCTCTCTTTCTCTCTCTGCCTCTCTCTCTCTTTCTCTCTCTGCCTCTCTCTCTCTTTCTCTCTCTGCCCCTCTCTCTCTCTTTCTCTCTCCGCCTCTCTCTCTCTCTTTCTTTCTCTCTGCCTCTCTCAGTCTCTCTCGCTGTCTTTCTCTGCCTCTCTCTGTCTCTCCCTCTGCCTATCTGTGTCTCTCTGTCTCTCTCTCTGCCTCTATCTGTGTCTCTCTGCCTCTCTGTCTCTCCCTGTAGGCCTACCTCTGTCTCTCCCTGTACCTCTCTGCCTCTCTCTCTATCTCACTCTCTCTCTTTCTCAGTTCGAACGTCTTCGGTCAAACTTCTCTGTTGATTGAAAGTCTTTGAAACTGTAAGTGTCCTTTCTATGTTCCATTTCTTTCCAGCAACATAAAACCTCCTGCGTCTTCAAGAAAACAAAAAACAAAAACAACCATGAATAATTATTTCAAACAAGCAACAACTGCATCTTATCTTCAACAAAAGAGAGGGGCGTTCATGATTATTTTAAAGATTGATACAAATTTGATTAAAAATAAGTCAGTATAGTTTGCAACATTTGGGGGTATAAATGTGTTGTTGGTAAAAAAAAATCTACGCTATTTTAGAAATGACGGACGTTCCTCTAGAACCAAATACTGACTATAGTGTTTGAACTTTTGTTAAGTACCACGACTGAAAGGTTACGGTCAAGATAAAGGTCACCCACGGTCAGATAACGGCTCGATCCGAATTATTGTCTGTCAGAAAGTTGGACGATTATTGCTCAATGACGAACCTTAAAAGGCCCAATGCAACATTAGGAAGATCGAAAAACATCGATGTCCACAGATTTACTTCTAAATAGTTTGTAGATGGTCATGATAGAATCATCATGTTGAAATCGTACGGGCTGGGATACTGTATTTCTCGAAAAATCTTCACTCAAACATCGACAAGTAGTTGATTACTCGCGAGTAATAAACTATTTCTAACACTACAGAACGGTGCAAAAAAACGTGACGGTTTTTGCCTTTTCTACTTCCTCAGATTACCATTTTGAGCAGGATTTCTTTGTTGGAATGTTTTATGGTTTAACACACAAACTGTGGCAATCTTTTGACCTTTACCAATGGTATATAGGTCCTTACGCTTCCTCCAGTAACAATACTGAATAGTGTTTGAACTTTTGTTACGTATCACGATAAAGGTCACGGTTAGACAACGGCTTGATCGCGATTATTATCTGTCAGAAAGTTGGTCAATGGTTGCCCAAGATATCATGATAAGGCGGGCGATAACATTGATTTAATTACCCTGCCTGAACTCCGATTCCAGCTTCGTCTCTGCTGCCCGATTTCTGAAAACACGGGTTGGATGTCTATGTTGAAGTCGAAGCTTAGAATCGAAGTAGTTTTCTTTTCTCAAAATCTTCTCCAAAATCTTAGACATACAGTTTTCATGCCTTGTACTTGGAAATAAATGAGAAAACGCAGCTTCAGTTTGTAGTTAGTGGCCTGACGTTTTGATCCTAGCAGGACCCTCAACGGAGGCTCCGATGAAGGTCCTGCTAGGATCGAAACGTCAGGCCACTCTTAGTCAGGCCATTATCAGTCAGGCCACTGTCAGTCAGGCCACTGTCAGTCAGGCCACTCAAAAGAGCCTCTGATGATCTGAAGGTCCTACTAGGATCGAAACGTCAGGCCACTCTTAGTCAGGCCACTATCAGTCAGGCCACTGTCAGTCAGGCCACTGTCAGTCAGGCCACTCAAAAGAGCCTCTGATGATCTGAAGGTCCTGCTAGGATCGAAACGTCGGGCCACTAATAGTGGCCTGACTAATAGAGACAAAGATGGAGCTCGAGCCAAACCGGTGGCCGGATTCTTTTCAGGAAAATTTATGCCTACTAGGTCTTAAAATTAAAGCACTATTAAAATCGACTTACCTGCGGTATCCGGGACCTTGCTGAAATGCGACATTCCTTCAATGGCTGTACATTAATCCGAGGTTAAAATTCAGCCTTTACACGACTGCTAGAATTATTCGGCGTGATTTGTTTGGCATGTTATACCTTGTCACAGTTGCAAAGTGTCTGCTTCGGAATTCTCCGTCTGCTGATGGACTTCGTTCTCCTCTGCGCCACCCGTCTGGTTCAATCACGCCCAACGCATGACGCCTGTCAAAGTTCAAAAGAGACAAAGTGTCAGATAGAGGTACGTGCATGCATTGTCACGTACTGGCCAATAGAGGGCGCTCGGTGTAGTTTTTCTTGGGGACTGAGGACACGAGAGGGCGCTTTTCAAGGCATCCCGGGGTGAATGGGATTAAGGAATGGGGTTGGGTTGGGATTAAGGGATGGAGATTAGTTGCAGCCATTACATGTATTGACATATAATTATAGAGACAAAGTTGTAGCCTAAAGATACAATTATTTTGTAAATTGTATGTATATTATTATTATCGTGTACTTCTATAATAATATTATTCTATTTCAGCTAATTTTTCAAATTTTGGACGCGCATGAAAAAGCAAAGAGAATTTCAGGAAAGGCAGCAATAAGTTAATAAGCTGAGCTAATTAGTTGTTGATGATAATTATAGTCATGTGCACAAATCTCCCAAACTGCTTACTGACTGAAATAGCCGAAATATCATTTCCAACCAGGTCCCTTTTAGGTTTCATTTGAATTTGGGTCATTTTTATTTATGATGTCTTTTCGTTGTTTATGCTGTTTCAAAATATTGCAAACTCCTCACTCACTAAAATGACCTGCAAATATTATACAATAAATCTCAAAAGTTTAGTGGGCCTGACGTTTCGATCCTAGCAGGACCTTTCTCAATTTTATTTTTTGGGGGAGGTCGCATCTTTTTTTATGCCGTTTCTCCCAATCAAAGGCCAAAGCATTAAAACAGGGTACACTGATGACTGATGATTATTACAATCCTTTTCTTTTCGTCTCTCTGCCCTGATTCTAGCCTTCCTAAAACCTTATTTTTGTGAGCTATTTTGGAATCATTTTTCATCGATCGAATGAAATAAAAAAATAAAAAATTCGGGTGTGCATGCACCCCCCAGTGAACCCAGACCTGAAAATACGTCACGATTTCTGCGCGGTCGGGTCTGCGCAGGTTCGAGCCCCGGCTGGTACTCGGCAGGTCGCGTGTCCCACCGTCCGCCGCCGCGCAAGGTTCGCGTGGGTTACCAGCCAAGACTCACCCTTCCCTTCGCCAAAAACAAATAATAATAAAAAAGAAAAGAAAAAAAATTAAAATACAAAAAATCTGCGAGCGAAGAGGCCGAGATTCCACCCGAGAATGACCGCAAATTGGGTCGATTTTTTTGGCAGGAACCGACCCTCGGACAACCCCCGCATCCCGCCTGCAAAGAAGTGGTGAGTTACAGCCAGATGTTGCATTTTTATTCAGCTTTTTCTGGGGTTAGTTTTCACCAGCAACGGGAAGGTTTGTAAAAAAAAAAGTGCTCTGCAAGAAGACTGCGGTGAAAAAAAAATTGCTTCTGAAATAAAAACCAAGATGGCGTCACCCTTAAGAAGAAAAAAGGACCACAGAAACTACAGACGATCAGAAGGGATTTCCCTTTTTTCCCGAACAATATGCGTCGATTAATCGGTTCCTAGGATCGGTTGGAAACAGGCAAGCCACGGATTGCTCTGTGGATTGGCCGAGAAGTGGGTTTTTTTGTCACATTTTGTCTGTCTTTCCTTGAAAAAATCGAATAGTTACTTTAGAGGTTATTGTTTCTAATGAACACTTTGTTGTGTAGACCCTGGTCTATTTATTTGGTATTTTCATTTTTTGGGAGAGAGATATCGATGTGTTTTTTTGCTCGACAAACCGATATAGCCTTGAAAGTTGAAATGGAAAGCTGTTATCAATTAAAATCGACCGACTTTGCTGTACACAGACAGTCACAGTGCTCATCAAACAACACAAAATAATTTATCTTTAGTTTAATGATGACTTGCTCCCAACAATTCAACCTCGTTTTCCAGAAAACCAAGTCCACTTTGATCTTGAAGTTGAGTGATGTGTGAATGGGCTTTTTAAAAGCTACTGAGTATTGCTAATTAGTTACTAATTAGTCATCTTTATCTTTGTCTTGCACAGGGCTGTTCGTCAGAAAAGTTGCTCGGACAGCTAACAGAAGCAAGTCTTGTGGAGTGCGCATGGATAATATTTGATACTCGCTAGCCAGTAACTGTCTGCAATGCTAAAAGTAAAACCCCATTTCTCGATTCTCCTGAGCCACGCCTCCAGCCGTCTACGCTAGTACTAGACATCGATATTCACAGTGACTCGCACTCCGAGATCGTCCATTCTATAAAAAAAAGTCGAAAACTCAAAAACTCGGAGGAATGTCCACTCGGCTCAACGCACCTGCGTGAGTCACCGAACGCTCACATTGACTCAGTGGGGGACTGTCGATCCACGAGCCCGGTTGCGACTTTTGACCCCTCCGGCTGCGACCTTTGACCCGGAGGCAAGATGAGTGCCTCGGGAAAAGGGGAGAAGCAAAGCGCGACTCCGGAGAGTACCAAGAAGCAGGTGACGGTGAAGGTGTCGGACAACAACATCAAGAACACGGGGAAGAAAAAGCCGCGGTCGGCACATCCCGATGTGGTGAGCAAAAAAACTAAATCGTTACAGTTGAACGTCGCTATTTACAACGAACATCCCAGGATCCGGGAAAATTGTTCGGTAGAGCGGTCGTTTGTTATAGCAGTTGCGGCCGCATATCCACGGGCGTAAAATCGGGAGCCAAAGGGCATGTTCGTATTTTAGCCGAATGTTCGGTATATCGGCATTCGTTATAGCGACGTTCCACTGTATTGGGATCTTCCATCGTTGAAGTTAGATAGTGGTGGAAGTATGGAGTGGAAAGTTTGCAGTGACACCATGTAAGTCATCTCTTTTGAGAAGGAGTGTGGTTTTGAGAAGAGCTGGTCACTCAGTTAGATAAGACTTGAAGGTTTGCACGGTGGAAGTATGGAGTGGAAAGTTTGCGGTGACACCATGTAAGTCATCTCGTTTTAGATGGAGTGTGGCTCTAAGAAGAGCCGGTCACTCAGTTAGATAAGACGTGAAGGTTTGCATGGTGGAAGTATGGAGTGGAAAGTTTGCGGTGACACCATGTAAGTCATTTCTTTTGAGAAGGAGCGTGGCTCTGAGAAGAGCCGGTCACTCAGTTTAGATTAGTCTGTCCCTCTAATCCTATCTCTCGATCTCTGAATACCTTGCCCTTCTAGCCGTTCCTTCAGACTAGACATCCAGACTACCCTTGTTCTTCCTCTGCTCCTCTCTCCTCTATCTTTCCCGTCATAACCACACTCTACCGCTCTCCCTTCTCCTCACACGACCCAAAGAATCTCATCCGTTCGATCCTCGGCTCAGAAAACAGGCTGTAGGTACTGGTAGCATTTCTCTGAGTGATGACAGTTCTCTCTCTCTCTCTTTCTCTCTTCCTCTCTTTCTCTCTTCCTCTCTCAGGACCTGAGTAAGGAATTTGCCAGATGCAAGGAACGAGGTGACTCGAGATTGGATTTGAGCAAGCAGTCGGTGAGTGAAGGACCAGACGACCTCTTAACTGCCGTATATCTCCAGGGATCTCAGCCCCTGAGCTAGTCCAGCCCTTAGATGGTGGCCTTTCCCAAATAGTCAACTAGTCTTCGCCTGGGTTGGGGGCGCCAGTCAGAAGCAATTCAACCATTAACTGCCGTATATCTCCAGGGATCACAGCCCCTGAGCTAGTCCAGCCCTTAGATGGTGGCCTTCCCTAATAGTCAACTAGTCTTTGGCACACCAGCGCTC
Organism: Luidia sarsii; assembly: GCA_949987565.1. Classification (NCBI taxonomy): domain Eukaryota; kingdom Metazoa; phylum Echinodermata; class Asteroidea; order Paxillosida; family Luidiidae; genus Luidia; species Luidia sarsii. The sequence continues at coordinate 8,960,770 of OX465122.1, forward strand.
TTACCATCTGAACTATCCTGCCCTTAGATGGTGGCCTTCCCTAAAATAGTCAACTAATCTTTGCCGGGGAGGGGGCGCCAGTCAGAAGCAATTCAACCATTAACTGCCGTATATCTCCAGGGATCACACCCCCTGCTTTCATTCAGATGCAAACAACCAATTGTTGTAAACCTGGCTACGGCAGCTCTGGGATCACACAGAGTGGATGCAGCTCTCAGGAGGGCCTGACATTTCGATCCTAGCAGGACCTTTCTCGTTCTGCAATTGACAATCTTATCTTGTTCGCTTTCTCTCTCCCAAACAGATTCCATCCTTGCCAAGTTCTCTCAAAGAGGTAAGACTTCATTTTCATCTTGAAGGACCTTAAAGCCCCTACACACCAAATCCAAATTTTGACCTGACAAATTTGGTTGAAGTAACTTACTCAAGTGGAAGTAAATACCAGTATCAGACATGCTGTGAACTTTTAGCGCTTGGAATGCTGCCATTTTCATGAAAAGTGGAATTTTGTCTGAATTTCCAACGGTCGTTTTAAAACGACTTTGGGAAAAAAGGACAATTTCTGCTAGGTGCATTTTACGATCCTCGAAGCTGATATACAGTTTGATGAAAAAAAATTAGCCGAAATTTTAGTTATCGGCTTTTTAAAATAGAATTGCTACATGGTGTCACGCCAAACCTTCCACTTAGTATTTCCATCATGGCTGATGCAAACCTTTGAGTCTTATCACAGACCATTTCGCAAACCCTCCTATAGAGTTACCACTCAGGTTCTTTTCAGAATCACACCTCTTCTTTGAGAGACCTTATACATGGTGTCACCACATGGCTGATGCAAACTTTCGAGTCTTATCACAGACCATGGTTCTGACTTCTTCGTTTTTTCCCGCTCAATCCCAGTTGACGCAGTTGCGAGAGCTCTATCTCTATGGCAACCGGCTGTGCAGCCTGCCCCCGGAGATCGGTCACCTAGGCATTCTGGAGCAGCTGGCGCTGAACGAGAACTCCCTCACCAACCTCCCTACGGAGCTGAGCAAGTTGCACAAGCTCCGCGTACTTGACCTGAGGCACAACAAGCTGAAAGAGGTGGGCGGATTTTAGCAGAAGTATTCCTAATGTTCTTTCAGATAGGTCGGCAGCTATGTCCATGAAAATTGTTTGGACTAGTGAAAGTTTTCTCTGCCATTTTTTGCAGTTTGACTTTCGCCGCACGGACAAAGATCTGGGGCTGTAACGGTGTAACGCACTTAGCAATGCTGCGATGCATTCAAAGTGGTCTACATTTTTGTTCTGTCGTTATATTGTTCATGTCCCAAATCAAGCCTTTCTTCAGTTACAGATGCTCCATCCTTACGACCGAGAAATCTCTTTTCCTCTCCAGATTCCAGAGGTGGTGTACTCTTTAGTTTCCTTGACGACGCTTTTTCTGAGGTTTAACCGCATCACACACGTCGGGGAGGGGCTACAGAATCTGACGGTAAGTCGAGTCATAGACTGCGATACAAAAAATCTACAGGACACAGGATACAGGAGCACCTAGTGTTTATCACATCGAGCAGTGATCATTGGAATACAGGAATCGGAAAACAGGAAAAAGTTGTCCATTTGTTCGTTTTCCATGTAGATGTTCTCAACAACAAATTGATAGGCCAATCTGAGTTGGCGGAATCAGGAAACAGTTGTGGAATCTATCTATGTCAAAAGTTAGAGGGCCTGACGTTTCGATCCTAGCAGGACCTTTCTGAAAGGCAAAGGGACAAGGACATACACAGACAGTCAGGGGAAGGAAAGCCCTGACACACATGACAGAGGAAGGACAAAAGGGAAGGGAGTGGGATGCAGATGTACACCAAGGGAGGGGAGATCAAAGAGAAAACAAACAAAAGGGTGGGGAAGATCAAAGGGACGGGAGGGAGGTGGGAGATCAAAGGGGAAAGGGACAGGGAAGATGAAAGAGAAGAAGGATTAATGAAGTGAGGATTAGTCATTCCCTTCCTGAATATTAAGGCCATGAGGTTGAGTATAGTGCGGAGAAGCTTTATCCACAGTTTCTCCCTACTGAGGCGGACAGCATCTTTCCGATAGCCATTCGACTCTATGCCGTGTACAGACATGTCAAGAATGGAATGATTAGGGAGATTGAAGTGATGGCCCACAGGGGTATCTACTCGCTGGGTGTTGATGGTAGATCTATGACCATAGAGCAATGGTTCTCTTTCTTTTTTCTTTTTTACGTCCCGCAGAAACTGACCATGCTGAGTTTGAGAGAGAACAAGATCCGGGCTTTGCCCAAGGGCATCGGTATGCTGGTGCATCTCATCACGTTTGACGTCTCCCACAACCATCTGGAACATTTACCAGAAGGTAAGCAGGAGGAGTGGGAAAGTGAGCCTGGAGAAGAGACTACACCCGCCAGAGGAGATGTAGGCTTGATTTCAAGGCTGTGTGACGATTGTCTCACTTCATGATAATCAAGGAGGTCAAAGTGGGTCTGGAGAAGAGACTACACCAGCCAAGTATCATTTAACATAAGCATCACTTGTAGTACGGTCTCAGAGGAGATGTAGGCTTGAAATCAAGGCAGTGTGCTGCTAACGAGAGCCTTACTTTGTGGTCATCAAGGAAGTCGAAGTGGGTTTCCATAAGTGAGCCTGGAAAATAGACTAAAGCCGCAAGCTATGATTCAACATTAGCACATTTGGGTCTCATCCCCCAAATCTGCCTTAGACTCCGTGTCCAGTTTCATCTCTGTAATTCAAAAGATGAAAAACAAAACAAAACACCACAGGTTGGTGGGTTCTGTGGTTGCCATGGAAGTATTTCATTAGACTTGCCAAGTCCCTCATTGACAAAATTTTGTGCAATCAAAAGACAATTGGATGTTAATCTTTACACCGTTCGGACAGAGACTTGCCCCAGTCCATCACTAATGGCATTTTGTGGTTTTCTTTTGTGCATCCAGAGATAGGAAACTGTGTGCAGCTTTCCTCACTAGACCTACAGCACAACGAACTACTAGACTTGCCACAGTCCATCGGGAACCTCAGAGCAATCAGCCGGTTAGGGTTGAGGTGAGTTTGAGAAGAAACAAAAAAAGTTGCAACCGATCCAGTCAAAGTTTCCTTGCTTATTTTTCAATACAAGAATTAGTTGGGCAGTGATAACCGAGGCCTGACGTTTCGATCCTAGCAGGATCTTTCTCAAAGGCAGAATGACAGGGACAAAAACAAATAGGGAGGGGGAGAGTAACAGGGACATGGATGACAGACAGCGGACAAAGGGGATAGCTGGTAGGGTGGGATCAAAGTGAAGGGCAGGGGTTTGGGTAGGGATTAGGGATTAGGGAGAGGAAGTTTGGGTAAATGCAGATGAATTGTTACAAGGCCAGATAGGACATGGATGACCGAAAGAGGATAAAGGTGAAAAATTACAATGCTCTAGCGTAGCTGCCAACCATTCCTATTTTGGAGGAATCATTCCTTCTTTTTTGGTAATTTTTTTCCACCTTTTTACAAGCTCTTGACACAGGCATGCAACTTTTCCGCGGATCCGCAGATTTCCGGTTGTTTTTTTAATTTGGCGTTTAAAAAAAAAAAAGGATATTTCTTCTCCACTAACTATTATTTAAAACACATACTGAGATCAGGTTAAAAACTTTGATGTTTACTTTTCATTTTGTGTAAACAAAAATTCCATTTTATGGGTGTATGCCTTGAAATCTGTCACTCAGCTTAAAGTCATAAGTGGTCCAAAACTGCTCAGAATGCACCACAGATCATCTAGAATCCAAACCCCACGCCGTAAGTGCTTCGCGCTAGTAGTTTCATTCGGACATTTTCCTCTTTTTTTTTTCAATTCAAGAGTTGCATGCCTGTAATGACAACAGGTTCTGATTTTTGGCTTGGAAATGCTCATGTATACCTATGTAGTTTGCTCTGTGATTCCTCTGTTTTTAGCAGAAGTATTCCTAATTTCCTTTAAGATAGCTATGCTCGAGTTTTGATTGTTTTTTTTCGTTTTCCTTTTTGCCCTCAGGTATAACCAGCTGAATGGCGTACCTCAGACGCTGAGTCAGTGCACGGAGTTGGAAGAGCTGAACGTGGAGGGAAACAATATTGCAGCACTGCCGGTGAGCATTGAGGATAATTACACCCAGAGAGTTTGGAACTTCACTCAAAATTTCTGCTCAAAATATAGCCACTCCTCAGTACAATGAGGATGAATTGAATGAATTTTTATTTTTTTAATTTTTTTTATGATCTTTTCAGAATCACACCTCTTCTTTGAGAGACCTTATACATGGTGTCACCGCAAACCTTCCTATAGAGTTACCACTCAGGTTCTTTTCAGAATCACACCTCTTCTTTGAGAGACCTTATACATGGTGTCACCGCAAACCTTCCTATAGAGTTACCACTCATGTTCTTTTCAGAACCACACCTCTTCTTTGAGAGACCGTATACATGGTGTCACCGCAAACTCTCCTATAGAGTTACCACTCAGGTTCTTTTCAGAATCACACCTCTTCTTTGAGAGACCTTATACATGGTGTCACCGCAAACCTTCCTATAGAGTTACCACTCAGGTTCTTTTCAGAACCACACCTCTTCTTTGAGAGACCTTATACATGGTGTCACCGCAAACTCTCCTATATTCAATAATGATGCAAGACTCGCATTTAATTTTTTTTTTTACTAGCCTACCGGGCTAGTAAATTTAGTTTTTTGCTAGCCCGCAGCAAGTTTTACTAGCCCTGTATAATTAATATTGAATTTAGCACAAGGTTATTAGGTCAAGTAAAACAAATGATTAGTTTCTACTTTCTCATCCCCGCCTGCATTGTTTTTTGCCGCCACACCGCTGTCTACTTTTTACTAGTCCGCCGGGCTAGCAAAGTGGGTCATTTTACTAGCCCGCAGCTGTTTTTACTAGACAATGACTGTCGGGCCAGTGCTAAGGTCGAGCCCTGATGATGATACTTCTGTTGTTCCTGCAGGAGGGCTTGCTCTGCAGTCTGCCCAACCTGACCAGCCTCTGCCTCTCGAGAAACAACTTCACCTCCTACCCTGTTGGAGGACCTCAGCAGTTTGCCACCGTCTACGTGAGTCCACAAACCTTCCGTCCAGTCTCCTAGACCAAACACTGCCAGAGACCCAGAATTTAGTAGGCCTGACAGCAGGACCTTTCTCAGAGGCAGAGCGACAAGGCCAAAACAGATACAAGAAGGAAGGGGATAGAGAGTGAATAGGACACGGATGATAGACAGAGGACAAAGAGGAAAGCTAGTGGGGTGGGATCAAAAGGAACGGGATTCATCTCTTAGATGGAGCATGATGTTTTCGTTGAGGAGAATTGCTTCTGACTGGCGCCCCCACCCCGGCAAAGACTAGTTGACGATTAGGGAAGGCTGCCATCTAAGGGCTGGATAGCTCAGGGGCTGTGATCCCTGGAGATATACGGCAGTTAATGGTTGAATTGCTTCTGACTGTCGCCCCCACCCCGGCAAAGACTAGTTGACTATTAGGGGAAGGTCACCATCTAAGGGCTGGATAGCTCAGGGGCTGTGATCCCTGGAGATATACGGCAGTTAATAGTTGAATTGCTTCTGACTGGCGCCCCCATCCCGGCAAAGACTAGTTGACTATTAGGGAAGGCCGCCATCTAAGGGCTGGATAGCTCAGGGGGTGTGATCCCTGGAGATATACGGCAGTTAATGGTTGAATTGCTTCTGACTGGCACCCCCCACCCCTTCAAAGACTAGTTGACTATTAGGGAAGGCCACCATCTAAGGGCTGGATAGCTCAGATGGTAAGAGCGCTGGTGTGCCAAAGACTAGTTGACTATTAGGGAAGGCCACCATCTAAGGGCTTGATAGCTCAGATGGTAAGAGCGCTGGTGTGCCAAAGACTAGTTGACTATTAGGGAAGACCACCATCTAAGGGCTGGATAGCTCAGATGGAAGAACACTGGTGTGCCAAAGACTAGTTGACTAGTAGGGAAGGCCACCATCTAAGGGCTTGATAGCTCAGATGGTAAGAGCGCTGGTGTGCCAAAGACTAGTTGACTATTAGGGAAGGCCACCATCTAAGGGCTGGATAGCTCAGATGGGAAGAGCGCTGGTGTGCCAAAGACTAGTTGACTATTAGGGAAGGCCACCATCTAAGGGCTGGATAGCTCAGATGGTAAGAGCGCTGGTGTGCCAAAGACTAGTTGACTATTAGAGAAGGCCACCATCTAAGGGCTGGATAGCTCAGATGGAAGAACACTGGTGTGCCAAAGACTAGTTGACTATTAGGGAAGGCCACCATCTAAGGGCTGGATAGCTCAGATGGCAAGAGCACTGGTACATTAACCCAGATGTCTCGGGTTCAAGTCCCGGTCCAGTCCAGGTTTTCTTTGCCCAATTTGTCCATTTTTCTGCTTGTCTCTGATCATAGTCGATAAACATGGAGCACAACCAGATCAACAAGATTCCCTTCGGCATCTTCAGCTGCGCCCGCAACGTCACCAAACTCAACATGAAGGACAACAAGTTGATGGCACTTCCTCTAGGTAAGAAGCTGATGTCAGGGCGTTGAAATGTCCGCTAGACAGTGGACCAAGTCAGGAGATGTCAGCATCGGTTTAGTGCAAGCTGTTAAAATGGACGTTTCAGGAAGTGTGTACTCTCACTCTGTCATCAGAAGACATGTAAATCATCTCTTACGAGAAGTGTGGCTCTGAAAAGAGCCAGTAACTCAACGTTTCAAGCAGTGTGTACTCTGCCCATTGTCAGGAGATATGTATATCATCTCTTAAGAGAAGTGCAGCTCTGAAAAGAGCCAGTAACTCAACGTTTCAAGCAGTGTGTACTCTGCCCGTTGTCAGAAGACATGTTAATCATCTCTTAAGAAAAGTGCGGCTCTGAAAAGAGCCAGTAACTCAACATTTCAGGCAATGTGTACTCTGTCCGTTGTCATCAGGAGACATGTATATCATCTCTTAAGAGAAGTGTGGCTCTGAAAAGAGCCAGTAACTCAACGTTTCAAGCAGTGTGTACTCTGCCCGTTGTCAGTAGACATGTAAATCATCTCTTAAGAGAAGGAGTGTGGCTCTGAAAAGGCCAGTAACTCAACGTTTCAAGCAGTGTGTACTCTGTCCGTTATCATCAGGAGACATGTATATCATCTCTTAAGAGAAGGAGTGTGGCTCTGAAAAGAGCCAGTAACTCAACGTTTCAAGCAGTGTGTACTCTGCCCGTTGTCAGTAGACATGTAAATCATCTCTTAAGAGAAGGAGTGTGGCTCTGAGAAGAGCCAGTAACTCAACGTTTCAGGCAGTGTGTACTCTGCCCGTCGTCAGAAGACTTGGTGTCACTGCAAACCTTCCACATTGTTCTTCCATTGCGCAAAGCTTCAAGTCTTTGTTTTTTTCTTTTTCAAAAATTTCACTTTTCAGATGTCGGCAGCTGGACGACGATGGTGGAGCTCAATCTCGGAACCAATCAGCTGACAAAGTTGCCCGAGGACATCCAATCGTTGACGTCCTTAGAAGTTCTCATACTCAGCAACAACTTTCTGAGGGTATAGATCTGTCCCGTCCGTCCTAATTGAAACCTAAAATGGCAGCAAAAACTGTCCCAGGACAGCAGATGGTCAGACCCAACAATCAAAAGAGAAAGGTCCTGCCTTTTGAGAAAGGTCCTGCCTTTTGAGAAAGGTCCTGCCTTTTGAGAGAGGTCCTGCCTTTTGAGAAAGGTCCTGCCTTTTGAGAAAGGTCCTGCCTTTTGAGAAAGGTCCTGCCTTTTGAGAAAGGTCCCTGCCTTTTGAGAAAGGTCCTGCCTTTTGAGAAAGGTCCTGCCTTTTGAGAAAGGTCCTGCCTTTTGAGAAAGGTCCTGCCTTTTGAGAAAGATCCTGCCTTTTGAGAAAGATCCTGCCTTTTGAGGAAGGTCCTGCCTTTTGAGAAAGGTCCTGCCTTTTGAGAAAGGTCCTGCCTTTTGAGAAAGGTCCCTGCCTTTTGAGAAAGGTCCTGCCTTTTGAGAAAGGTCCCTGCCTTTTGAGAAAGGTCCTGCCTTTTGAGAAAGGTCCTGCCTTTTGAAAAAGGTCCTGCCTTTTGAGAAAGGTCCTGCCTTTTGAGAAAGGTCCTGCCTTTTGAGAAAGGTCCTGCCTTTTGAGAAAGATCCTGCCTTTTGAGAAAGATCCTGCCTTTTGAGGAAGGTCCTGCCTTTTGAGAAAGGTCCTGCCTTTTGAGAAAGGTCCTGCCTTTTGAGAAAGGTCCTGCCTCTTTCCCTTTGACAAGCCACTCACGGTGGCTCGTGCAAAGTGCACTTCCGTCCAGCAAGCCACTAGCAGAGGCTCATTGTAAACCTTCTCCAAAACAAAATCAGTTTGAAGTCACTGATAAACTGCAGAATTAGTTATGGAATCCACATTTGTACGGTGGCAGCATCTTCTCAATCATCTTTCTTTTTGTGTTTTTGAATCGCAGCGGCTTCCACGGGGCATCGGTAACCTGACCAAGTTGAGAGTGCTGGACTTGGAGGAGAACAAACTAGAGGCCCTGCCCTCCGAGATTGGTAAGACCGACGGACTGGAATGGGACAATTTATCTGTAAAGACTGCAGTACTACTTTTACATTCTTAAAATGCAACATTTTAGGCAGAAATATTTCAGTGAGAGGTTTCTACTACATGTATAACCATCTTCAAACTGTATAAGTTTCATGTAAATCTGTGAAAGTTTCTGTTTTTCGATCTTACCAATGTTGTGTAGGGGCTTTAAAGAGTTCATCACTTTTAATCTTTTGTAATTTGTTCTAATTTTAATCTATTGAACTGGTGTGAAAAGTATCTTTGTATTTTGATAGTCAAAACAATCTATAGAAAAGCCCCAAAACAAAGGGCGTAAAGGGAAAGAGCCCAAGAGAAAAGGCTCAAGAGAAAAGGCTCAAGAGAAAAGGCACAAAAGAAAAGTCCCAAAAGAAAAGGCCAAACCATTTTCTGTTACTTGAGTGTTGGTCTTTGTTGGGATCAACACTGTACAATACAGTTGGATTTTGTTGGGCCTGGCATCGTATGCAAAGTTACTGCAATATTACCATCATTGCAGGACCCTGCTGAACCCAACAGTATCCACTGTTGGGTACTGTTGGGATCAGCAGGCTTCACACTCTCATGCTTGTTGGGTACTGTTGGGATCAGCAGGCTTCACACTTCCATGCTTGTTGGGTACTGTTGGGATCAGCAGGCTTCACACTCTCATGCTTGTTGGATACTGTTGGGATCAGCAGGCTTCACACTTTCATGCTTGTTGGGTACTGTTGGGATCAGCAGGCTTCACACTTTCATGCTTGTTGGGTACTGTTGGGATCAGCAGGCTTCACACTTTCATGCTTGTTGGGTACTGTTGGGATCAGCAGGCTTCACACTTTCATGCTTGTTGGGTACTGTTGGGATCAGCAGGCTTCACACTTTCATGCTTGTTGGGTACTGTTTGGATCAGCAGGCTTCACACTCTCATGCTTGTTGGGTACTGTTGGGATCAGCAGGCTTCACACTTTCATGCTTGTTGGGTACTGTTGGGATCAGCAGGCTTCACACTTTCATGCTTGTTGGGTACTGTTGGGATCAGCAGGCTTCACACTCTCATGCTTGTTGGGTACTGTTTGGATCAGCAGGCTTCACACTCTCATGCTTGTTGGGTACTGTTGGGATCAGCAGGCTTCACACTTTCATGCTTGTTGGGTACTGTTGGGATCAGCAGGATAGAGTTTGGCTAACAGTGAGGGGGATAGGGTTTTAATGTCGGTTGTCTTTGTTTTGCTCTCCAGGGAATCTCAAGGTGCTTCAGAAATTAGTGGTGCAATCCAACCAACTTGTCAACTTGCCAAGGGGCATCGGGTAAGTTACTCTTCCCCTCTTCATCCTCTTTGTGACCAGTGTCTGATACGAGCGATGATATCTGCGATTGCAGACTCCGCCATGCTAGCTCGGTGGTCCAGTGATTAAGACGTCTGCACTAGAAAGTGCGTGTCACTGGTTCAATTGTTTTCTCATGTTCAAGTCCCGGTCCAGTCCCTTTTTTTTTTTTTGCTATTTTTTTCTCAAAACTTTCCCCATTACATCATTTCTTCTCTTGGCAGGCGCCTGACCAACCTGACCAACCTGGGTGTGGGGGAGAACAACCTGAACTCCCTACCGGAGGAAATAGGTGAGTCTGGGTGCCAGACCGCTGAATAGCTCAGGTGGTAGAGCACTGGTGCGTTACACCTAAGGGCTGGATAGCTCAGGTGGTAGAGCGCTGGTACGTTACACCTAAGGGCTGGATAGCTCAGGTGGTAGAGCGCTGGTACGTTACACCTAAGGGCTGGATAGCTCAGGTGGTAGAGCGCTGGTACGTTACACCTAAGGGCTGGATAGCTCAGGTGGTAGAGCGCTTGTGCGTTACACCTAAGGGATGGATAGCTCAGGTGGTAGAGCACTGGTACGTTACACCTAAGGGCTGGATAGCTCAGGTGGTAGAGCGCTGGTACGTTACACCTAAGGGATGGATAGCTCAGGTGGTAGAGCGCTGGTACGTTACACCTAAGGGATGGATAGCTCAGGTGGTAGAGCGCTGGTACGTTACACCTAAGTGCTAGATACCACAGATGATAGGAGAAATGGCACAGGTCTCAAGCCTAGTCAAATTTGCCGTTTCTCGAATTGTTTAAAAAAAAAAAAAAAAATTCCCCGTCAGTTTTCCTTTCTTTTTACGATTTTCTGAAAAAGTCGATGTTTGTCTTTGACCCTCCGATAGGTACGCTGGAGCTTCTGGAGCAGTTGTACCTCAACGACAACCCTCAGCTGAACGCTCTACCCTATGAGCTCGCCCTCTGCAGTTCCCTGCAGATCATGAGCATCGAGAACTGCCCATTGGCCAGCATCCCTCCGGAGGTGACGGCCGGCGGACCGTCCCTGGTCATTCACGTGAGTCCTGCCGTCGATTTTCACTAAAACCCGCCGTAACTTACGATCAGTCGCAAGGCGATGGTAGATACACAGAAACCATATCCTATTTAAACTTAGGATGGGTTATTCATCGTAAGTCGAGTTACAGTGCATCGTAAGGCTTTGTGAAACCAAAGCCTTCTTTCTTCCATGCACTATAACTCTTCCACTACATTAATATGCAAAAAAAAAAAACCAAGACCTATGGTTTTGTGTACTAGCATTCGTACCATCTGAGCTATTCCCGTTGTTTTCAAGCCCCTTATCTTGTCTTTTTTTTTTGGCAGTTCCTGAAGATGCAAGGTCCGTACCGGAACATGGTCAGCACTTGAGACCTTTCAGAGCGATTCTGAGGAAGGGGGATCGGAGTGGAAGAAACCTTGTAAGCTTTTTGGGAGCACCACACTCTTAGCCCCCTCAGACGGAGGCTGTGTACTGAGGGCAGCCGGAACATGGATAACTCCCTTTCGGGATGTGCTCACTGTGTCTACTTGCATAGGACTGGACTTTGTACATATGCCGGGGCCACTCCTGTCCCCCTGGATAATGCCAAGCAGCCACACCACTAACCCCCTAACCCGCTCCCGATTCTTTCTGTAAGTCAGCGCTGGCTTCCGGTTCCGGTGCATATAGCAGCATGTGCACACCGTGGTTCTACACTGTGTGACGCGGCCAGGCTGGAGGTGGCGCACTTACAGAAGGCGGATAAAATCTCCTCTGTTTTGCATCAAGGGGATTTGAATTAAGTAAGTCTGAATTTGGACTGCTAGGTCTTCAAGCACCGAGTCTTGTTCCCCTGGTTTGCGACGCAAACCATGAACTCATATCTGTGTCTCGTACATACTTTAAATCTGTTGACTATCGGTGGATTTTGTTGTTGTTGTGAAGGACGATTGGGAGCAACTTCTAGGTGACTTGACCATCTGAGTTCTGTCTGAATTTTTTTTTTTTTTTTTTGAGATTCTTGAATCGTGTTTGCTCGCGGCTGCGTCCGTATTGAAAATTGACGATTGGCGAAAGTTGGACATTTTCAGGGGACCACTGCTTGTCGGACATGCTTGGATCAACAGCTTCAGCAATGGTGGACTTGGAAGCTGGTACCCGGTGGGGCAACGGCCATGCTTAGTACAGACTACCCGCGGAGGGAACCAGTGATGTGACAACCCGAGGTGTTGCTGCACACTGCAGCGATTTGATGTATCTCTGACGGACACTGGATCTTGCCGATGGATTGCGCAGTGGTTTGTTTAGTAGGATTGGATCCCATCCAAGACACTCCATGGGCAGTTCATTTCTCTCCACATGATTTTACAAGATGGTGTCGACCGCTTTTGGGGACAGAATGATGGAGAGAGTTACTGGCTCTTCTCAGAGCCACACTCCTTCTCGAAAGAGATGATACCGCTAACTCTACCTTGGAATGAATACTGCCGTCTACACAATTTCAGCAGAACTGAGAGATCATTTCTCTCCACGTGATTTTACAAGATGGTATCGACCGCTTTTGGGGACAGAATGATGGAGAGAGTTACTGGCTCTTCTCAGAGCCACACTCCTTCTCGAAAGAGATGATACCGCTAACTCTACCTTGGACTGTATACTGCCGTCTACACAATTTCAGCAGAACTGAGAGATCATTTCTCTCCACGTGATTTTACAAGATGTTATCGACCGCTTTGGGGGACAGAATGCTTGAGAGAGTTACTGGCTCTTCTCAGAGCCACACTCCTTCTCGAAAGAGATGACACCGCTAACTCCATCTACCTTGGACTGTATACTGCCGTCTACACAATTTCAGCAGAACTGAGAGATCATTTCTCTCCACGTGATTTTACAAGATGGTATCGACCGCTTTTGGGGACAGAATGCTGAAGAGAGTTACTAGCTCTTCTCAGAGCCACACTCCTTCTCGAAAGAGATGATACCGGTAACTCTACCTTGGAATGAATACTGCCATCTACACACTTTCAGCGAATCTTATGTCTGTGTACAGCAGTTGGTGTGCTGTCGACATCCGTGTCACACAATATACACATCGTGTTGGAAACTTTGCAAGAACTCCTTCGGGATGCTTTCTATCGGAAGATGTCAAGACCGCTTTGCACCAAGGACGAACATCCACTCGGTCTGAATACACCTTATGGTCCCATCTTTAATGACCTCAGTCAGAGTTGACGGCACTCATGTCAGTGGAATGACCGCACGAATGAGGATTTGCTAGATCCCTGCCTCAACTCGTCAGAAAGTCCCTGCTAAAGTGTGTTCGTCAGACTATACATTTAACGAGGTAAAGAAAATCTAAAACTTGAAAAGTATGTCGTCTCCCCTTCTCCATTCCTATAGTTACTTGGACACGTTCTAGAGGGGAAGAAATCCTCTAATTTCGACCTAAACTCAGTTCTACTAAAGACATATTCAGAAATGTGCTAATGTCAATTTTATTATCTTTGGGGATTTTTTGGACAGATTTTGCTGATTGTGATAATCCAATACGACCTAGCCATGTGTCGATTTTAAGAAATGATATATTTGGGAGGATTTGGGGATGGTTAGGGACATCAAGCCCCCATGTTAAGTTATGGTGCCTGGGCCCTACAGTCCTGTGTCCTTCCAAAACCCTGCAATACTAGGGGATGGATTTGGGAGGATTTGGGGGATGGTTAGGGACATCAAGCCCCCATTTAAAGTTATGGTGCCTGGGCCCTACAGTCCTGTGTCCTTCCAAAACCCTGCAATACTAGGGGATGGATTTGGGAGGATTTGGGGATGGTTAGGGACATCAAGCCCCCATATAAAGTTATGGTGCCTGGGCCCTACAGTCCTGTGTCCTTCCAAAACCCTGCAATACTAGGGGATGGATTTGGGGATGGTTAGGGACATCAAGCCCTCATGTAAAGTTATGGTGCCTGGGCCCTACAGTCCTGTGTCCTTCGAAAACCCTGCAATACTAGGGGGTGGATTTTGGGGATGGTTAGGGACATCAAGCCCCCATGTAAAGTTATGGTGCCCGGGCCCTACAGTCCTGTGTCCTTCCAAAACCCTGCAATACTAGGGGATGGGTGTGGGGATGGTTAGGAACATAATTTTATCTCATCACAAAAAATGGAAAATTTGACTGGGCTCGACTCATGATCAGAAATCTCAGACTTGACACATTTCTTCACTAAATTCGAGAAGAAATTTGACGCGCATTATATAAACATCTGGGCCCAAGAGTGTGGCTTTGAACCTGTAATGAAATCGTCTACGTGCGGCGTCCCAAAACCAACAAGCTACCATCTAACCATCGGTCAGAACGATTTCATCTCAACTTGGTTGTGGGGGGGGGGACTTGTGGGTGTATCGCGAGCATGCATTTATATCCTGCGCTATCTCCTGTCGCATTCGGGCAAAATCCCGGCTAAAAACAAAAATACTCTTAAAAACTGCAGTGTGAATGTATACCAAACCGATAGCGTCTCCGCTATAGCACATATCGGTAGCATTTCAATAAAGACAGTCTTTAACCATCTCTCCTGATAAGATCATACTATTAATTACAATGACATTTTAAAAATGCATATTTAAAACAAAAGTAATTCAAGTTTTTCTCTATTTTTTTTTTTTTGCTGTACGATCGGGAGATTTTTAAAAGTCGATAATGGGGAAGCAATGGGTTCGCAATAAACACGATTGATCCACCTTGAAATGAACGACACCCGTTGACTGGTTTGTGGAAACATGGAGGAATAAGGTGGAAACGCAGGATAAGGAAAACGTCAGTACGCTGGTACCCGGCTATGATAACGCCCGTAATGCCATGTGTTCGATTAACTTAACCGGGTAGACCCGGGTTACTCTTTTTACCCAGAGTGTCCTTGTTTCCGCGCTGGTAAAGTTAGGGGGTAATGACGTCATAGCCTGAGCCGGTGTGACAGTCTAAAATGGGTGGCATGATCAAATGAGTGGGCTGCCATATATGGGCAATCAGGTTAGCGTAAAGGGCGACCGCAGGCGCTCAGTTTACCCACCCATCTTAGCACGCCGCCTATTTCGCCTATTTCGGCAGGTTGTCGCTACGTGCTCAGATGGGTGGTGACGTCACCCACCCATTTTAGCACGGCCACCCACTTGAGATCGTGACACCGGGATATTAATCGAACGCGCCTACTGCCTATGGATCACGCGCGCTTGGCTAGCGCTGCGTGCGCGCCTTGGGAGTTGCCGAACGCGCGGTTGATCGACCAATCGCGCTCCACGTACACCATTGCGCGCGCGCGTGTCCCAAGACGATGCGCGCCTTACCTCAAGTGACGCGCGCGTGACTATTTTAAAGGGTACCACGGCGGTACTGGTGCCAAATTATCGTCCTCTCGTCCATCCAAGCTACCCTTTCAGGTTATTGGGTGTAACAAAAATGTTCACCGTATCGCTTAGGATCGAAATTGGTGTCAACTTTGCAAAACCACCGCCTAAGTCTTCAAACTTGGAACATTTTAGCATTACCAAAGTCGTATATTAAAATCCACTCCCTGAAAGCATACTGTGTTTCATGCGGCCAACTTGGTACAAATGTATTTGTTCAGTCAAGCTGAATTAGAGGTACGACAAATATTTGAAAACAAAAATGGCTGTGACTCCGAAAATGCCCCGATATTAATTTTTTAACTTTTCAAATACTTATTACGTTTTACTAAAAGATAATGGTTGTTATTTTTTTATACAAAAACAAAGGGAGGGAAGGTCCACTTTCGAACCCTAAGTGATGTCGAAGTGGAAGGTTTAAAGTGAAGAAATAAAATCCTGTTTTTTTTAACGGTACTTATGTGGGAGACAATAAAATTATAATCTCATGCACTGATGTCCGTACGTACGCGCGCGGAGAACGCGCTATTGTACGCGCGGCGCGCAAGCTGTACCAATGTTGGCTTCCGAGGGCGCCCTATCTAAAATGACGTCATGTGAAGGAGGTCATTTTGCTCTCGCTTTGAAGTCGAGAATTTTAGGATCAGGATGGGTTTTTTTTTCTTTAAAAAACAACATAAAAATGTACGTGTACATAATGTGCAATTTCGTGCATGCATGTGGTACAAATCGGGGAAGAACATGTCTGTGAAAGGTCTAGCTTTAAAAGTGTGCTCAATCCGACCGAAAGACCAATTCTCATCTGAAACCAAGACTGGTCCAGATTTAAGACTGGGTAAAGTCACGTCACGTGTTACCATGGCGATGTTGCTTAGCAATCTTTTGCTTAGAGTCGAACTCACAGTGGAACAGCATCACACACAACGGGCTTTGCAACCTTTGCGCTTCCCCGATTTGCATCACGCACACACCTGCATACGTTTCCCTGTCAACTGCTATTTAAGTACATGTATACTGTGCGCTCTTTTCCCTCCTCGATCAACTGTGATATGATATGATACTCTTCGGCAGTTTGCTAACCACACTGCGCATGTACATGTAGATCTGCATATCATGTATATTCATTACTTACGACCTTGCCATTTGTTGTGTGTAGTAGATGTCTACTGGGATGTGGGGGGGGGGGGGCTATCATGATCTCTGTGGCTAATCGTGGCATAATTTGTTCTCCGAGCTAGCTCACTCAAAAACGATCGTCCGTATCGGGCTCACATTTTTGGTAAACGATGATCACTGAAACAAATTGGGTGTACCAACGTGTAGACTATTTCAATGTCTTTGAAAATCTGCAGAGAAGCAGAAATTATTGTTTTTGTTGGAAGTGTATATTCACCCGCCAACGGCATTCCTGCTGATGTTATGCATATTCATGAACACTCTGATTGGCCAACTTCAGAGTATAGAGTATAGGCCTTCATGAATATGCATAAACATGATGTAATGACTATTGGCCAATCAGACTGAGGGACCGGCAGAATAGCGCTTGCGGGGAGAATGCCGTTGCCGGGAGAATATAACCTGCTGTTTTGTTTCCTAGGAGTTGTGGGCGTGTTCAGAAAAAAACCGCGCGCGTGCTCGGAACAACGCGCGCGTTGCTTTTTTTCGCGACGCGCTCCGCACCTCTGGCCAATCATCATCGAGAGAACGCGCGATTGAGAAGCAGCTCTCCGCGCAAGCGCGTGCGAGTGGCGCATGCGCACATGACTCATAATTAGTCTTACACAATGCTTGTTTCCTTATAATTATTATGTCGAGAAAGTTTAACAAAACTAAAGTTGGTCTTCGTGTATTGACCTTAAATAGCTGTCCCGTTTATAGCAACTGGTTTAGGAAAACTCACCTTTGCCAAAGAAATTCGTGGGGTAGGGCCGGAATTTTCAGCCCAAAACAACTCTATAGTTTGTACGCGCCTGTGTTTTTTTTTTAAACATGCATTAATGGTTCGCAATGTCACCTCCCTTGTCTATTGTATGGCTTTATCCGCGTGACGTAATGTGTTACGTAATACATATATGTTGGGTTCATTCTTGTTAACCTCAAAATCAGTCTGTAACGTGTTTATTTAAGTGGTTTACATTTATACCAGATATTTGTAAATTTGTATCAGCTTTTAGACCTTTGTTTTTTTTCTACTAAAGGCTGTGATTTTTGTACATGGAATAATGTTTAATAAGTTAAACGTTGAATCGATCACGGACATTTCTGGTGCTTTATTGGAAAAGTAGATCGGAGAGGAATAGTAGAAACTAAATACGAAACCGGATATTAAACACTGCAAGTGAAGTCAACCTCCTGTCTCATTTCTCGTTCTTTCTTTGGTTCTTAAAATTTAGTGGGCCTGACGTTTTGATCCTAGCAGGACCTTTCTGTTTGGTCTTTGCCATGTAGGCCTGGATTGGAATTTAGCAGTGTCTCATGCCAATTGAAGACCTTCCACAACTTGCCAGTCTGTTGTTCCTTATCCCTAAAGCACAGGACACACGCTGTATACCACCATTTACCACAGTGTCCACAGGGGTGTAGGCTCACATACCACAGGACACCACAAAAATGGAATGTCTTGGTGGAATGTCCCTTATCCTCCTACAGGAAAAACCATGCGTGGTTTCAATGCCAGTTGGGGTAAGTGTGCAAATAATTATAATTATGAAGTTAATACAAAAACTGTTGCAAACTGCTCACTGACTAAAATGACCTGCAATACATCAATCTCAAAAGTTAGAGGGCATGACGTTTCCATCCTAGCAGGACCTTTCTCAAAGGCAAAGTGACAAGAAGATACACAGACAGTCAGGGGAAGGAAAGCCCTTACACACATGACAGAGGAAGGACAAAGGGGAAGGGAGTGGGATGCAGATCTACACCAAGGGAGGGGAAATTAGGGAAAACAAACAAAAGGGTAGGGAGGATCAAAGGGACAGGAGGCCGGGGAGGTGGGAGATCGAAGGGGTGAGGCTCAGGGAAGATGAAAGAAAATAGGTGAGTACACTATGCAACTTTAAATATGTACTATAATTAAATAATGACAATTTTCTGACATTACAATGACATTTTACTGAAATGGTACGTGTATCTTTGAAATTCGAAATTTAGCAGCGGCCCTGTGGGTATAGCATAAAAAGGTTCGAGAGTGGAATGACTAATGAATATGCAAGAATCTGACGTCATCTTTGAATATTCATGTTCGCCAGCTCGCTGGTCGTGGTTTCGTATCCTTTTCAAAAATTGTCCAAATTTTCGTAATCGTGTATTGCTTTAATTTCATGGCGTTTTGAAGAGTATCGTCAACACAATCATAATTATTACAAATGAATGTCGGACTGCGTTGCTAGTCTAATCGCTATCGTAAAGAACTGCGCGCACTGCAGTCAGGTGCCCTGACGTCATCAACCTACGTCAGGGGACCCGCCCGAACAATGTAATTTGAATATTACAGCGCGTCGCTATCGATCATGGTACCCTGCCCCACCGCCCCGCGCAAAGTCAACGGGGAGGAAACCGTCGGGTACCACCGCGCGTATGCAAATGAGGCCCAAGCAGCGCGCCCAGCGATGATCGGGAGCCGTTAATAGTCCGTGTACAAAAGACGACAAGAGTGCCCTGTATCCTGCACCAGAAAACGTGTTTACATCCGAGTATTTCACGTGATTTTACCCCAGCACTGAAGCCATCAGACCAAAGGTAACTATGCAGCGTCTTCGATACACCACACTCTTGTCATCGGTTTCAGGAGTGAGCCACTTGAAAACGGAGTATTCCGAAGTCCGTTTCCATCGCCAGCCGGCACGAAATTTACATTTTTTCAAACGCAATCTGTCTCTCGGCTTACAATTTACAAATAAAATTGCGGTGTTTTTTTTCCCACGCAAGATTCCCTTCCGAAAGTGCAGAGGATCTAGGTTTCAGCTTTCAAATTCAAGATGTCATGTTCACAGCACACCATGTTATTGTCATTATCAGTCCCAAATGCCCCACTTCTGCGATATGAGTTATTTGTTGGACAAAATAGCGACATTTTATGCATGATGCTTTATTATGCTTGTCGAGAAAAATTGTGGCTAGTCTATGCTCAGTTACTCGGTAACATTCAACATACGCTGTACACCGCACAGCCCAGCGCACTGTACTGTAGTCTGTAAATTTGTACTTGTAGATTTTGTAGTACTACATGCACCGATCAAATGGAATGTACATCATGTTTAGTACTACAGACTACAGTCTAGTACTAGACTACTACTACTACTAGTACTACTATTTAGTACTATACAAAAGTACTAGTACGAACTAACTAGTATTGTACACTGTACTGTACTGTGTACATTACTGCGTTTCATCACTACACCAAATATTTATGTACTGCAAAGTGCAAGTGCAATCGTGTACATGACTAGTCAGTTACTGAGTACAGTACTGTACATCAGTATTGATTGATTGCATCATATTTTCAGATTGAGCAAGAAGTTTCCTTACTCAAGTTACTGATGAAGAATGAATGATGTACAAACTACAATACATGTATACATGAGTATTTATGAGGGTTTTCACTTTTCCCTGCATATTATTATTAATTTACTTATTTATTTATCTATCGTTAGCATTCCTTAGCTTATTATTTTCATTGAAATATTTATTTAAACATTTATTTTTAAAATTGTGCTACATGTACATATATATGTATATATATGCATTTATCTTTTATGGAACATCAAACATGGTCATGGACACAATATACCAAAACTCATTAATTTTTTTCTGATATGCAGCAAAAAATGCTGATACATAAACAAACAATATTATGGGGGGTGATCCGTGGAGATGTATGTCCAAAGGTCCCGAGAAAAGCCTCGCTAGGATCGAAAGTTTTAAAAGAGAGAAAGAAAAATTGAAAGAAAGAAATACAGGGCTCGACCTTAGCACTAGCCCAACAGTAATTGTCTAAGTATAAACAGCCGCGGGCTAGTAAAATGGCCCACTTTGCTAGCCCAGCGGACTAGTAAAAAGTAGACAGCGGTGTGGTGGCAAAAATTTATGAAGGCGGGGATGAGAAAGAAGAAACTAATAATTTGTTTTACTTGACCTATAATCTTGTTTTAAATTCAATATTAATTTTACAGGGCTAGTAAAACTTGCTACTGGCTAGTAAAAAACTCAATTTACTAGCCCGGTAGGCTAGGAAACAAAAACCTTTTAGCGTGAGGCTTGAAATGTCAGACCCTTGTAATTTTGGAAATTTGCATTTTGGTCATTTTAGTCAGTAAGCAGTTTGCTATCACTCTGATATTTCCTCTTTTGATCTTAAAGTGATATACAAAAATGTTGCAAACTCTGCCTTTGAGAAAGGTCCTGCTAGGATCGAAACGTCAGGCCCACTAAATTTTAAGATTTACTCTTTTGATCTTGTTAGGATGGAGTGCTCTCTCAGTACCGATACCTCGTCGGCATCGCAGACTGTTCTGACCGTCAAGAACACGGAGGAGCTGCTGGATGCCATCGAGAGCCTCTCCACGGAGAATGTGGCCATGAGTGTGGAAGTCCAACAGGAAGCCATGGCCGAGTCCGTGGAGCCATCGACCGGTACCCAGCAGTACCAGTTCACCACCACCGCCGACTACCAGTCGGATCAGCTCCAGCCCACGGAGTCGCACCAGATCGAGTACGTCACCGAGCAGGTAGAGACGGAACCCTCAGACGGGTTGGTGGTGGCGGCAGGGGGCCAGCTTCAGGCCACCCGTAGCCAGGTGGTCTTTCCCGGGACCTGCCCGGAGACCGTCCGGATCCACGTGACGGAGTCGGGGCAGAGCCAGATGGCCGGCCAGGACGGGGAGGCCGAGTACCACTACATCTACCCCGAGTCGCTGGTCTGCGCCGACCAGGTCCAGAGCGCGACGGGCCCGGCCGAGCCGGGGGCCGTCGCGGAGCAAGGAGTGGAGACGGCGGCGAGCCTCCAGACGGGGGAGCTCCCGCCCCCGCTCTATCGGCCCGGCCAGGACCTGCACAGCTCCTTAGAGATCGCCTCGGCCGTGGAGATCCTGACGGGACTGGCCTCCACCATCACCACCCAGCTGGGGTACCAGGAGGCGCAACAGGCCGGCAAGATCCTCAAGCACAAGGAGAAGAAGCATAAGAAGAAGTCCAAGAAGAACAAGTCGGAACGCTCCAAGCACAAGAAGTCCAAGAAGCACAAGGTCAGGAGCCTGGAGAGGGAGATCAAGCCAAGGAAGACGGACGGAGGCTACCACGAGTGCTCCACCTGCCATAAGACGTTCGGCACGGCCGCTAATCTCAAGAGCCACCTGGTCTCGCACACGACCGAGAGGCCCTTTGACTGCGAGACCTGCGGGGCTACCTTCAAGCGGCGGCGCTACCTCCAGCTTCACAAGAACATCCACACTCAGTCGAAGATCTTCGAGTGCAACTACTGCGATAAGACCTTCCTGATGAAGAGCTGGCTCCACAGCCACGAGCGGTACCACACCAAGCCCTTCTCCTGCGACCTCTGCGGGCGGGCCTTCGGCGACAAGAAGATCCGGGATGTGCACCGTCGGTCGCACACCAACGAGAAGCCGTTCGTCTGCGCCGAGTGTGGCCAAGCCTTCCGCTCCAAAGCCGTCGCCATCAAGCACGGACGCAGACACTCCGGTCTGAAGCCCTACGTCTGCAAGGTCTGCAACAAGGCTTACACGCAGATCCACAATCTGACGGACCACGAGAAGACCCACGTGGACGACCAGACCTTCGCCTGCAAGACGTGCCGGAAGGTCTTCTACGCCCGCAGCAGCCTGCGTCGACATCGCATCAAGGAGCATCCGGAGGAGAAGACGGGCGTCAACAAGATCCCGCTGTCCCGCAACCAGGTCATCACCAGGGAGCCGGGCGTCTTTGAGATCATCCGGAAGCCGTACGTCTGCAAGATCTGCACGGAGGGCTACAAGACCAAGAAGTCGCTCAAGATGCACGAGAAGATCCACGAAGCCAGCCGCGTCTGCCAGTACTGCAACGCCGTCTTCGTCTCTCGCTCGGACTTGGTCATCCACGAGCGGTCTCACACCGGGGAGCGCCCCTTCGCCTGCACCCTCTGCGGGAAGACCTTCACGTCTAAGAAGGCCACCAATCGCCACGAGCGCTCTCACACGGGCGTCAAGCCCTTCGAGTGCAAGACGTGCAACAAGCGCTTCACGCGCTCCTCCAACCTGAAAGACCACGAGCTGATCCACGCCGGGAAGAGCAAACGATTCAGCTGCAGCGGCTGCGACAAGATCTTCGCCTCCCGCAGCGCCATGAAGAGCCACGAGCGGCTCAAGCACGCGCCGGGAACGGTGCCCATGGCCGACGCCACCGCCGTGCCCCAGATGGGCACTGAGGACCCTGCTGAGCAGGTGGAACTTTTTGAAATCATCATCGCCGCCTCGGGGCACGCGGAGGAGCAGGTGGCGGAGGTGACGGAGATTGGAAGTGTTGTCGCAGTCGCAGATCCTCAGACACTTGTCGCAGAGACAGGCGAAGCCATGTAGCACCAAACTCCAAGCAGGTCCCAATTTCATAGAGCCGCTTAAGCGTGAAAATCCGCTAAGCAGAAAAAGTCTTCCTCGTGTAAGCAGGATTACAAACTGCCCTGCGGTTTGATGTTCATTGCTTCTGACTTGTATTCCACTCTTCTTTGCTTAGCATGAAACAATAATGAAGTTTGGGTTGGCAAGGGGATTCTGTGGCTCATGACTTTTTGTGCTTAAGCCTGTTTTGACGCTTAAGCGGCTCTATGAAATTGGCCCCAGATCACTCAACAGTCAGCACATGTACAACCACCATCACTCAGGCAAGGAGTTGATGCAAAGCTCCTCAGAATATAATTATTTTCCAGTCTTTTAGTTTTTGAAGCTAATACAAAACTTTTGCAAACTGCTCACTGACTAAAATGACCTGCGATATATAGATCGCAAAAGTTAGAAGGCCTGACGTTTCAATCCAAGCAGGACCTTTGTCAAAGGCAAAGTGAGAAAGGTCCTGCTAGGATCTAAATGTCAGGCCCTCTAACTTTTGAGATTTCTAGTATTTGGACTACGTTTCTCTGAATTTCCCCCAAAAAACTCTTTTTAATCAGCGTCCTTGTGTAGTAAATGAAGAGCTTCAAAGATAATGGAGTTTCTTTTAGACTTGTGTTCACATAGTACCCCTCGCAAAAAATCAATTATTTGTGGTATTCTTTTTAATTCTCTGGTAGTCCAGTACCTAAAATTGTACAGTCAGTTTTTTTAAACCCTGAAATGCAAAGTGACAAAAAAATAGTGTCTGTTTTTTTGTTATAATCAGTTTCGTATATGGTGTTAGTACTGGCTTTATGTTGATCGTTCATCTTTAAAAGTTGAAATTTAATGAATTGGATTATTCGGGTTCAGGGAATGCATTTTCATGTAAATAAAACACAAATTTAGGTTTATGTTCATTTAAGGATTTTCCTGGTCCTAAGTGATATTCTGAAACGTGTGTTTGGTTTTTATGGTGTAATTTCAATTGAAGTAAATAAACAAAATATGTTACAAACTGCGCACTGACTAAAATGACAAGCAATACATAAATCTCAAAAGTTAGAGGGCCTGATGTTTCGATCCTAACAGGAGCTTTCTCAAAGGCAAAGTGACGTCACTTTTATTCTGAGAATGGTCCTGCTAGGATTGAAACGCCAGGCCCTCTTAACTTTTGAAATTTAAATTGAGATTCTGGATTGGGTGGCAGTTCTAGATTTTTAGATTGAAGAGTTGAAAACCAACTTTTCTCCTGGAAAAGAATTGGTGAGCTTTTCTTGGTGAACATTGGCTGGGGCCAATTTCATCGAGCTGCTTAAGCGTGAAAATCTGCTAAGCACGAAATTTCTCCCCTTGTTAAAACAAGATTGCCAACCGTATTTCACTTGATGCTTGTTGTACTTGACTGATATTCTACTATTGGTTGCTTAATGTGAAATACAAGTGGAATTTTGACTGGCAACCTGATTCTTTGGAGGAAGATTTTTCATGCTTTTAAAAGCAAATTTTGGCGCTTAAGCGGCTCTATGAAAGGTCTGAAGGCAGATTAAGCCAGAAGACTTAGTCAAGTGTTATCTTGCTACTGTATTTGAATAAATACTGTTAAAATACTGTTTACTGATAAAATTCACCCAAAACAAGGCTGAAAAGCCACTCAAGGTTACGGGCTAAGGAAAGAAGGAGATAGAGAGGGACTCAGGAAGGCTGGAGATAGGAATTGACATTCCCAGATTCGCCCAAAACAAGGCTGAAAAACCACTCAATGTTAAGGGCTAAGGAAAGAATGAGATAGAAAGGGACCTAGGAAGGCTGGAGATAGGAATTGACATTCCGAGATTCGCCAAAAACAAGGATATAAAGCCACTCAAGGTTAAGGGCTAAGGAAAGAAGGAGATAGAGAGGGACTCAGGAAGGCTGGAGATAGGAATTGACATTCCTCTTAAGAAGGGCAAGATCATAGGCAGGGGGAAAACATCCAGTAATATACAAAAATGTTACAAACTGCTTACTGACTTAAATGACCAAAAAGAGTATCAACAATTATGAGGGCCTGACGTTTCGATGGCAGAGAAAGGTCCTGCTAGGATAGAAACGTAATTTTTGATACAAATTTGACTTGACAGGAACTTGAACCAGATTTAAAAGCCTCATGTTCATTGTTGTTTACGTTGAATGAATCACATAAATTAATTAATTACAGAGATTTCCTTTAATTGAAATTGAAGGGAAGCCTGGCCCTATATGCTTGGGAACAATGTCATAGGCAAATTGTACACGTCAAATTCAATTTTCAATGTGTGTTTTTTTTTATTAAAGTAATAAACAAAAAAGTTGCAAACTACTAAATAAGACTTAATGCTTTGCATGGTGGGTTGATCAATATAGGAAGGTTTGCGGTGACACCATGTATAAGGTCTCTTAAAGGAAGAGGTGTGGTTCTGAAAAGAACCTGAGTGGTAACTCGACGTTTCGACCAGTATGCTCTGGTCGTCATCAGGAGAATCAAAGTACAGGTGTACTTGCAAACTATTTATTGACTGAAATGACCATAATGCAACTCTCATGAATTTAGAGGGACTGATTTTTTTATAATCTTAAAACTTTATCAGAGGCAGAATGACAGGGACAAAACTAACAGGAAGGGGAAAGTAACAGGGACATAGATTTCACTCCACCACTTCTCTCTTTCAACCTTACATGGATGACAGACAGAGAACAAAGGGGATAGCGGGTAGGGTGAGATCAAAGGGAAGGGCAGGGGTTTGGGTAGGGATTACGTAGTAGAAGGGGAAACATGAAAGGGAAAAGGTAAAAGGTCCAGCAAGAATAACATTTTTCATGATGCAAAATAATAGTGGGTGGACTGAAATCCTACAAACGAATAATTCTTAACCCTGGCAACCATCTTGGTTTTTTTTTTTACTTGTTTTATAAATTGAATATATTTTCTGTGATGATTTGGTATTTTTTGTTAATTCAGTTTGGGGACTTAAAGAGGTGTAACTGTGATTTCACTACAGTATTGTTTTCGTCTGTATTACTCTGATAAATTCATGTGTATATTTGATCAAAATCTATGGAAAGATTGTACATAATTGTCTGAACAAAATCCACAATTAAACATGAAATCACTTCATAGATTGTGACTTCTGTTGTGTGTTAATTGAACTGTTTGTTGATTGGGTAATACATGTATACAAGATTGTTGCAAATTGCTACCTTACTAATTACCAAAATGCAAAACTTAGAGTAATTGACATTTCGATCCTAGCAGGTCCTTTCTTAAATCAGACAAATTTCCCTTTGGTCTACAAACCGATTGAAGCCATTAATACCTTATTTTGCAGAATTAAAAAAAAAGGTTAGCTTGGCCACGCCCACACGGGTCTCCATAGCAACATACCCACGTGTCCTATCGTGACCTGAGGCGTCACAGGTGTGCGTGGCGTGTGGCATGCGCGTGACCTGGGATTAAACCACGCCCACCTCCTACGTCACTGTCTCATTAACATAATGCAGTGATGGGACATGTACGGACACGAGAGACCACTACCCCATTCATAAATCTTCAACATGACAACATGACTCCATTTTTTTTAAGCCGAAAAATAAAGAAGGGAGAAGAGTAGAAAAGTGACATGGATTCCCACAGTGAAAGACTGGTTACAGGAAAGAGAAGTAAAGTATGATAAGTGGAGACTAAAGAGTAGAGTTTCGACAACCGGATCGTGTCAGGATTTCAGAAACGGTTTTTTTCCGGGAAATTCTGACGACCGTTACCGGAATACTTGGACGAACTTGGATTTTCGCCGAACAGCACAGTGAGAAGGCACAGATATACCCGTCGATATGAGGGTAAGTGGACACAGTTTCTTACTGAAAATTCCCCCTGAAAAGTTGGTAAACCTTCCATCAATAATTATGTAGCCTGTTGCACTGGCAGTCCGAAGTTATTTTGATTCGAATGATAGTCAGAATTCCTCAGGCTCTGCTCTCCAGAACTGCTAAAAAGATCGGGATAATTTTGGCAGTATTTCAAAAATACTGAGCAAGAAGGAATATAACTGCGCTGTGAAAATGTGGGTGAAATAATTTCACTTACCTCTTATAAATTCCAAAAGTAGACGAACATGACTTCTCGTTTGAGTGATGTTGGGGCAGGACCTCCCTCAATTCTGCTGAATTTTCTGGACTTGATATCGTCCTTTGAAGTTCATCTTGTGACTAAATACCGCGGGCTGATAAAAACCGGTTACAACACTAACGATCTCACGCGAAGTCGACGAGCTCCGTCGGTCGCAGACTCCATGAAGCAAAACGAGTTTCCCTGTCCGTAAATCTTGACGAATTTCCACTCCAATTCCACGACGAAATACCCAAGTCCCGGGCGAAGTTTCTCACATTCCAGGCTACCGGTTATAAGGGGAATTTCCTTTCGGTTTACGGGGACGAATTGCCGGCAGAACTGTCGCAAAACTCGGAACTCCGTGGTCTCCGATGTCAACGTGAAAATGTTCCTCACTGCAGTGTTGTATATGGTGTGCTGTGGGAGTGCGAGCAGACGACTTTTAAAACTAAAATGGCGGGAAAGCTGTAACTTTAACTCCTCACTCCTTTCAGTATTCCTCCGCGTGAGTTTTCAATGAAATATTACTCGTGTAAAAAATAAATGAAGATTTTTTATCCAGCAAATGTTGCTGAATAAATTCTGAATCAAAAAGAGACCAAAAAAAGCGAATTCAGAATGGCCAAAATATTTTTTTTAGGTTTATAATGTAACTTTCGGCTCTATGCACATGCATGTGCACATAAACAACATATAGTGTGTACATGTACATTGAATACCAATTTATATAGAGATCTTGTAACTAGTATGACCATGTGCAAGTGCATAATGAACATGTATTACAATTTACATGTATAATTATGAACATGTACTGTACAAGGTCACATACATGGACATACATGTAAACACATGTGTAAAATATTCATGTCAGGTACTGTACATTGTTAATTCTGTACTGTACTGTATAATGTGCATTGTACATATAAGTATTGTACATGGACAAGTACATGCACAAGTTCATGTTCATCATCATGTACATGTACATGAACATAATAGGCCTACATGTACAGTACATGTACATGTTCATGCCATGAACAATGTACATGTACATGTACATGACATGTACAGTGTACATACATGTATATAATTATGTCAGTACAGTACATGTATCCATGCATTTTTGTACTGTAGTGTATCATAAAACTGTTCCATTAGCAAATTAAAGTTTGTAAGAAGACAATTCAATTGGTCGGAATCATATACGACATTGCGATAAAAGCGAAGATATTACATCTGCTAGGATCTATGTTGCAAACATGATAATCCTTCTTTTGTGTTCACTTCTCCACACTTCTCTCTTTGATCTCTCCCCCTCTTCTCACTAATCCCTACCCTACTCCTTGCCCTTCCCTTTGATCTTACCCTACCAACTCTCCTCTATGTCCTTTGTTTCTCATCCATGTCATATTCACTCTCTTCCCTCTTCCTTCTTGTACATGTATCTGTGTTGTCCCTCTAACTTTTGAGATTCACCAGATTTATCTAAATGCGGTCTAGAAACTCACTTATTTAATGCCTTCGTTCGTTTAGTCATGCATTTGTATTTTGTTCTTTGCTTCGTCTGTAACCTTCTCTTTTAACTGCGCCTACAGCACTTGGCGCATTATAAATCATATCAAATAATTATCATTCCGATTTCACCAGCATTAGGAGCTCAAGGATTAAGATTTCAGATCACAACCGAAACAAAAGAAACTCAGAAAGCAGACCAGCATCTTTTCCTGAAACTCTATTTTACTTGATGGACGCTATTTCATCAAATTTAAAAAAAAAAGGTCTTAATTTGTACATTGTGGATGTAATCCTGTTTGAGGGATTTCCATTGAATATTACAATCACCCAGGAATAGACTCTGCGATTCTGTTGTGAGTTTTTAACATTTCATGAAGTAAAAATCCAGATTTGAAAATAAACTTGCAAACATTTAGGACTAGCTTGGTTTTCAAATGGGTATTTTTTTTTTATTAAAAAGGAGTTGGCAATAATATAGGAAAGAAACGGTGATTTTTTTAATAAATATTTTACAAGAAAACTTGCCCTCAAAATCTGAATGAAAAACAAATTCGATTTTGAAAAATGGCAAAGAAATTGCTTCTGACTGGTTCCCCGCCCACCGTGGCATACATAAATTACTATTTGGGAAAGGCCACCATCTAAGGGCTGGATAGCTCAGATGGAAGAGCACTGGTACGTTAATCCAGAGGTCTCGGGTTCAAGTCCCGGGTCCAGTCAAATTTTTCTTTGCCATTTTTTTTTTAATTATTCAAAAATCCCCAGTCAGTTTCTCCTTTATTTGTTTGAATAAAACAAACTTAAGGGTAGTGCTGAAAGAATAAGCAGTTGTGAGAGATTTAGTAGCAGCAACAACTTCATCAGATTCATCAAAATGCTTAGTCTTTAGGTGCTAACTTAAGGTTTTTATCACCCAAATTGATAGAAATGCACCTTCTGTCCTTCCAAATCTTTGGAGTCTTAAGAAAATTACACGTAGTTCCTAGCTACAAAACCAGCAAAACAGGGGAACAGATGAGTTTTTTATAATAAATTTTGCAACCATGATGAAAGCTGAAAGTCTGACAAATGCATGCAACAAGTGAAACATTTACAAGAAGAATACAAAGATATTTACACAGCAAAATCCACATTCCTCTATTTCATACCCCTACCCTCCCCCTAGAGCCACGAAAAAACTGAAAACTATTGCAACACCTTGAAAGAGTTTCCCAAACTGAGGATAATAACATGTTACCAAGTACCAGTGATTACCTGCACAACACATGTGAGTTTGATGCAGTTTGGCTGGTAACCTAAAGGGACCGTTAACTGCAAAGTACCAGTGACTAGCACTACCAGTATGTTTGAGTTTTGTGGGTAACAATGGGGTCCATGAAGTACAAAGAACCAGTGAATAGCACTATACATGTAAGTTGTATGCAGTTTGGCTGGTAACCTAAAGGGACAGTTAACTGCAAAGTACCAGTGACTAGCACTACCAGTATGTTTGAGTTTCGTGGGTAACAACGGGGTCCATGAACTACAAAGTACCAGTGAATAGCACTATACATGTAAGTTTGATGCAGTTTGGCTGGTAATCTACAGGGACCGTTAACTGCCAAGTACCAGTGACTAGCACTACCAGTATGTTTGAGTTTTGTGGGTAACAATAGGGTCCATGAACTACAAAGTACCAGTGAATAGCACTATACATGTAAGTTGTATGCAGTTTGGCTGGTAACCTAAAGGGACCGTTAACTGCCGAGTATCAGTTATTAGCAAAACACATAATGTATACATTGAGTTTCACGGGTAATAATTGATTTATTCCACAGGTATTTACTGTTCCTGTAGCTGATTTCATCAAAATTGTAATTTACAAGAAATTGTAAGATGCTTAAGCAATGGAAAGAAACCAAACAACCTAATTATGGGATGCCCATGGAAGTTGAGTTACAAAGTACTGTAAGGCTTCGTGAAATTTTTTTTAGCGATTTTTGAAAATAGGACATTATTTAAAATAACAAAACTTGTGTGGATGTTGTGGGTGCTGAAAAAGTGCCCATTGCAAAGTGGGTGTACAGTAATTTCTTCAATAAAAACAATGACGAATTAATCTACACTTCAGATTGGAGGAGGGAGGGTTGGTTTGAATCAAGAGAGGTAGGGTTGAGAAACAGAGGTGCAGATACCATGAAACCCTGTCCTCCACCTTCAAACCCTAAAAACTACATTTTCCCGAGCATTCGCCAACATTCCAACCGTGGTGTTTTTTTTAAAAACAAGCCAGAAGACCACTACAACACATTATATTTACACTCGACTCAGTAAATAAGCTTAAAAACTGTACATGCCTCATTGAAGATAAAACCTTTCACATCAGTGCGGTGTTTTTGTCGCTTTAAAAAAAAAAACACGACCGCGAAACAAAATCTTAAAATCTGAGAGTTGAGACGGATTTTGATAGGAATTGTAATGTCGGGGTCTCTATTTTGTTTAGAATCTTCAGTAATATGCAGAATCTGTTGCAAACTGCTTACTGACTAAAACGGCCCAAATGCAAATATCAAAACTTAGGAGGACCTGATGTCTTGATCCTAGCAGGACCTTTTCTCAAAGGAAGTGAAAGTTCCTGTTATAAAGATAAGGCCTTCCTTGTTTTTAATTTTTTTTTTAATCTTGAAGGAAACAGAAAACTAGGTTTTCATTCTGGGACTTCTTGCTGACTTGGTTCCCCCAGTCTTGACATTTTCCGCGAGCAACCAGGCTGTTTGACTCCTCTCAACCGTTCACTCTATCTATCCCAAGGTGTAGAACAAAGAGGTATCGGAACAGCTTCTTCCCTCGTTCAGCCTCTCTCTGGAATTCCCTTCCTGGTTCTTGTTTTCCCCCAGCCTACAATCTTGCCCTTTTGAAGAGGAATGTCAATTCTTATCTCCAGCCTTTCTGAGTCCCTCTCTATCTCCTTGCACTGCACTGGAAGCCACTCGTAGTAGACCAATGTCTCCAGAATCCTGACAGAGGGTGAGAGGTATTTTTAGTGGCACTACTTCCTCCTTTATCAAGTTTGAACGCGATAAACGACGCGGGGTATTTTCATCTCGTTCGCGGTGTATATCGATTCACTCGACGGCAGGCATGCGTGCGGCCGGCCATGGGGTAACTGAATGGGGTAGCTTCGTAGCTTCAACCCGCCAATATAGACCACGCAATCAAGACAGAAAGAACTGCGTGACAGCCGTGGATCAACTCATCTCAAGCAAGAAGTCACGGATAAACTATGTAGTGAGAGAGTGAGGACAGACTCACTCTCAGGGACCTTCGACCGGAAATTAAATTTTTGGTTTGGATGGGGATGTTGTTTGAGCGATATCAGCGGTGGTCTTGGGAGGAGGAAGGGAGGGAGGGAGGGAGAGGGACGTCTCTTCACACTCTGAGGATCTCTAGGCAGTTGTTGTAGCAGATGGCGATCCAGTCGGGTTGGGTGGAAGCCCACTGGATGTGGTTGATCTCTCCGTCGGCCGTGTAGGCCAGGATTGGGTCTTCGATGGCCCGCGGCATCTGCTGGATGTCCCAGATCAAGGCCTGATGATCATCCGCTGGAAGAAGAAGACGACAAATAATTTGTGAAATTCATATTCATGGCCAAGTACTCAACCTCACACCCATAGTCAAGTACTCAACCTCACACTCATAGTCAAGTACTCATTGTCAAATACTCATGACCAAGAACTCATACTTGATAAAGCACTCAATCTTGGACTAATGAGTAAGAACTCATGACCAAGTACTCATTGTCAAGTACTCATTGTCAAGTACTCATGACCAAGCACTCATTGTCAAGTACTCATTGTCAAGTGCTCATGACCAAGCCTCATACTTATGATAAAGCACTCAATCTTCGACTAATGAGTAAGAACTCATTGTCAAGTACTCATTGTCAAGTACTCATTGTCAAGTACTCATTGTCAAGTGCTCATTGCCAAGTACTCATTGCCAAGTACTCATTGCCAAGTACTCATTGTCAAGTACTCATTGTCAAGTGCTCATGACCAAGCACTCATACTTATGGTAAAGCACTCAATCTTGGACTAATGAGTAAGAACTCATGACCAAGTACTCATTGCCAAGTACTCATTGTCAAGTACCCATGACCAAGCACTCATTCTTATGGTAAAGCACTCAATCTTGGACAATTGAGTAAGAACTCATGACCAAGTACTCATTGCCAAGTACTCATTGTCAAGTACTCATTGTCAAGTACTCATTGCCAAGTACTCATTGCCAAGTACTCATTGCCAAGTACTCATGACCAAGCATTGTCTACAAAAGATCGTCTACAAATTGCGTGGATTTGAAGGAAATCTGTGGACATCGATGTTTTCCGATCTTCCCAATGTTGTATTAGGCCTTTAAGATGACTTTGGTGAAACCGATCTCGGGACAGCTTACCTGCCGTGCAGATGTGACAAGACGAGTGTGGAGCCCAGGCTATGCCGTTGACACAGGCCCTGTGGTTGTTGAGTCTAGCCACCGGTGTACATGGTACCCTGACATCCAGTATGATAACCTGTACACACGGAAAAATGGCATTAGTATGGAATACAGGCTATTTCAATCCTGATTTTTGAGTGTCCTTTTTTCAGTGTCTTTTTTTTAAAAATCGATCTTGAATTTTGGGTGTCCTCTTTTCAGAGCCACAATCCTTCTTGAAAGAGAAGTGCTACATGGTATCACCGCAAACCTTCCACTTGGTATTCCCACCATGCAAACCTTCAAGTCTTATCTAAGTTACTGGCTATTTTCAGAGCCACACTCCTTCTCGAAAGAGAAGTGCTACATGGTGTCACCGCAAACCTTCCACTTGGTATTTCCACCATGCAAACCTTCAAGTCTTATCTGAGTTACCGGCTCTTTTCAGAACCACACCTCTTCTTTAAGAAACAGTATACAAGGTGTCACCGCAAACCTTCCACTTGGTATTTCCACCATGCAAAACCTTCAAGTCTTATCTGAGTTACCGGCTCTTTTCAGAACCACACCTCTTCTTTAAGAGACCGTATACAAGGTGTCACCGCAAACCTTCCACTTGGTGTTTCCACCATGCAAAACCTTCAAGTCTTATCTGAGTTACCGGCTCTTTTCAGAACCACACCTCTTCTTTAAGAGACCGTATACAAGGTGTCACCGCAAACCTTCCACTTGGTGTTTCCACCATGCAAAACCTTCAAGTCTTATCTGAGTTACCGGCTCTTTTCAGAGCCACACTCCTTCTTGAAAGAGAAGTGCTACATGGTGTCACCGCAAACCTTCCACTTAGTATTTCCACCGTGCAAACCTTCAAGTCTTATCTGAGTTACCGGATCTATTCAGAGCCACACTCCTTCTCGAAAGAGAAGTAGCTACATGGTGTCACCGCAAACCTTCCACTTAGTATTTCCACCATGCAAAACCTTCAAGTCTTATCTGAGTTACCGGCTCTTTTCAGAGCCACACTCCTTCTCGAAAGAAAAGTGCTACACGGTGTCACCGCAAACCTTCCACTTAGTATTTCCACCATGCAAACCTTCAAGTCTTATCTGAGTTACCGGCTCTTTTCAGAGCCACACTCCTTCTCGAAAGAAAAGTGCTACACGGTGTCACCGCAAACCTTCCACTTAGTATTTCCACCATGCAAACCTTCAAGTCTTATCTGAGTTACCGGCTCTTTTCAGAACCACACCTCTTCTTTAAGAGACCGTATACAAGGTGTCACCGCAAACCTTCCACTTGGTATTTCCACCATGCAAACCTTCAAGTCTTATCTGAGTTACCGGCTCTTTTCAGAGCCACACTCCTTCTCGAAAGAGAAGTGCTACTTGACAAGAGTAGGCCTACCTCAAAGGAGTCCATGGCCATCGTTGCCAGGTAGTTGGGGTCCTGTTTGTTCCAGGCCAGTCTCAGCAGTGGGTGATGCTGTGGATCCTCATAGATGATGGTGGAGTGCTCCAGGTGTCTCAGGTCGAACATCCGGACCGATCCGTCTGCTCCAACCGAGGCAAACATGTCCCTGCCTCCCCCGGCACGACTGAAGGCTATGTCGTAGACCTGAGAGGCGACGACAACGATTCGCGGGGTTGTGGTGGAGGAGTTTGGAGGGTTGAGGCAAGTATAAACAAATTCCAGTTGGAGGATTGTGGAGGATTGAGGAAGGTTGTAAAATTTACTCTGGAGGATTGTGAAGGATTGAGGAAGGTTTAGAGTGATTTACAAAAATGTTGCAAACTGCTTACTGACTAAAATTACCAAAATGCAAATCTTATAATTTAGTGGGCCTGACGTTTCGATCCTAGCAGGACCTTTCACAATAATAATTGATAGAATTATAACGCGCCAAATCCACTCTGTAGAGTGCTCCGGGCAGTTCGAAGAAGACAAGGTTACAGGAAGCAAAGAAAGTACAAAATAAAAATGCATGAGAAATGAAAAGAAGGCATTAAATAAGTGCTTTCTACTTAACCCTACTCCATCCTCCACAATCCTCCAGTGTAAATTTAACAACCTTCCTCAATCTCAAAATTCGAGAAAGGTCCTGCTAGGATCGAAACGTCAGGCCCACTAAATTATGAGATTTGCATTTTGGTCATTTTAGTCAGTAAGCAGTTTGCAACATTTTTGTATATCACTCTTAACCTTCCTCAATCCTTCACAATCCTCCAGAGTAAATCTTACAACCTTCCTCAATTCTCCACAATCCTCCAGTGTAAATTCAACAACCTTCCTCAATCCTCCACAATCCTCCAACTGGAAATGTTCATACTTGCCTCAACCCTCCAAAACCCTCCACCACAACCCGGATGATTATGGAGGATTGAGGAAGGTCAGGGTCATTTCTAATTTTCTCATCAGGAAACAATGATGATAAAAATTAATTTGATCGTTTTATTATTACCGTTAAATCTTGACCACACGCAGATGCCTCCATATGATTGTACACAAAAATAATTTGCCCCCCCAAAAAAAAATTCCCTACCTATCTACCCTATTTTAAAATGCCATGTAATCGGAAATGATTTTTTTTTTTTTTTTTTTTTTCGCCCTAATAGCAGGGATAATGGTCGGGGATACTTGGAGCACTGCCGCAGCGACCACAACCTTCCCCCCTCTCGCCTTACCTCCTTGTCGTGGGCAATGAGTTGTGTCTTGACGTGGCCGGTCACCATGTTGACCCGGCCCAGCACCTGTCCTGTCTCCAGGCCCCATATCGTACAGGTGGTGTCGATGCTCGACGTGCCCAGGATATTGGGGTCCACCTCGTTCCAGTCGAAGGACGTCAGCGGGGCGCAGAAATCCGAATTCTTGTTCTGTCGAGAACCAAAAAAACACAAATATTCGGCCGTTGAGAAAGGTCCTACTAGTTAAGACCTGGAAGGTTTGCATACTTGTAGATTGCACTCAGTGCTTTGCCCCGATTGCCTGGTGATTTGCGTCGGTGAGAATGTCATTCAATGAGGGTTTTTGCCCTTCCCCGACGTGTAGTTAGCACTGTATGCTCAGTGCTTTGCCCGATTGCCTGGTGATTTGCGTAGGTGGGAATATCATTCAATGAGGGTTTTGCCCTTCCCCGACGTGTAGTCAGCACTGCATGCTCAGTGCTTTGCCCGATTGCCTGGTGATTTGCGTAGGTGGGAATATCATTCAATGAGGGTTTTGCCCTTCCCCGACGTGTAGTCAGCACTGTATGCTCAGTGCTTTGCCCGATTGCCTGGTGATTTGCGTCGGTGAGAATGTCATTCAATGAGGGTTTTGCCCTTCCCTGACGTGTAGTCAGCACTGTATGCTCAGTGCTTTGCCCCGATTGCCTGGTGATTTGCATCGGTGAGAATGTCAGTCAATGAGGGTTTTGCCCTTCCCTGACGTGTAGTCAGCACTGTATGCTCAGTGCTTTGCCCCGATTGCCTGGTGATTTGCGTCGGTGAGAATGTCATTCAATGAGGGTTTTGCCATTCCCTGACGTGTAGTCAGCACTGTCTGCTCAGTGCTTTGCCCGATTGCCTGGCTCCGGACCCTTGACTTACATTGTTCAGCAGGCATTCGAGTCTGGTGTCGGTCTCCCCCACTCTCCACACACGCAGATAGTCACCACTCGTAGCAACCAAGTCCTGAAACACTCCTTTCTGTAACCATGGAAACAGATTTTCTTTTTTAGAACACATGTAATAGATTTGAATTCTCTTCAATAATAATCTCTTTAATTGTGATGATATCTGTCAACCGCCTTGTTGTAGAAATTGCTTCTTTCTCTAAAGAAATCTCAAAATTTTCTTGGCACAAGAAAATTTCACTGAGCTATCCAGCCCTTAGGTGTAACGTACCAGCGCTCTACCACCTGAGCTATCCAGCCCTTAGGTGTAACGTACCAGCACTCTACCACCTGAGCTATCCAGCCCTTAGGTGTAACGTACCAGCGCTCTACCACCTGAGCTATCCAGCCCTTAGGTGTAACGTACCAGCGCTCTACCCCCTGAGCTATCCAGCCCTTAGGTGTAACGTACCAGCGCTCTACCCCCTGAGCTATCCAGCCCTTAGGTGTAACGTACCAGCGCTCTACCACCTGAGCTATCCAGCCCTTAGGTGTAACGTACCAGCGCTCTACCCCCTGAGCTATCCAGCCCTTAGGTGTAACGTACCAGCGCTCTACCATCTGAGCTATCCAGCCCTTAGGTGTAACGTACCAGCGCTCTACCACCTGAGCTATCCAGCCCTTAGGTGTAACGTACCAGCGCTCTACCACCTGAGCTATCCAGCCCCTAGGTGTAACGTACCAGCGCTCTACCACCTGAGCTATCCAGCCCTTAGGTGTAACGTACCAGCGCTCTACCACCTGAGCTATCCAGCCCTTAGGTGTAACGTACCAGCGCTCTACCACCTGAGCTACTCAGTCTTAGGCCCTAGGGGTTAATTCGGGTCATTGGGTTGGGAAGTTTTTTTTGGGGGGGGGGGGGGAACGGATGAAGTGACTAACACTATCTGGAATCCACATGATTTTGGTGGTGGGGTAGGGATGATCAAACGTGCTGCGGGCCTCAAACTCCGACGTCTCCTCGTTCAACGACACAATCTGAACCTGAATGGAGAAACAAAATGGGCAACCATGAAGAAATGGGGAATCGCGGACTCTGACCTCTGACCTCTCTCCATGAGGACAAATACAAACCCATGCCCACTCACACAACTTCAGTTCAGAAGTCATCAACCAGAAATGAGGTCGATTTCACAAACTGACAAAGCCTTATCGGCGATGCGTTGTAACTCCACTTACGATGGATAACCCACCGTAAGTTGTACGCACTGGCTATTGTTACGGCAGTCATCCGTGTGGTTCCCTCACTTGAAAGTATTCGTCAGCATTGCAGGCTGGTTGAACCAGACTATTCGTTGATAGTCTGGTTCCAAGAGCTAAACATCATGACAAATGTTAAGCACTACGCAGTGGCTGTTGTTACGGCAGTCGTCCGTGTGGTTCCCTGACTTGATTGTATTTCGTCAGCATTGCAGGCTGGTTGAACCAGTCTATTAGCTGATAGTCTGGTTCCAAGAGCTAAACATCCTGACAAATACTGTGAAGTCAGGGAACCACAAGGACGACTGCCGTAACAACAGCCACTACGTAAGTTGTAATTTATGATCCACCGTATGGTTTCTGTGCATCGCTCATCGTCTTGCGATTAATCAAAAAGACGATAAGTTACGACGAGTTTGGTGAAATGTGAAATCGACCCTTGACAATTTTCAGTTTGACTGCTGTGAATGATTGACATACAACTCTTTTATTACAAGTTACATTTAAATTAGTTCAATTACAAGAGAAGAAACAAATATACAGATGGAAGAAGCATTTTCCCACTTCATACGGGGGGAATTTAACTCAAAATGAAACCAAAAATTAAGGTTTGGGTTTCTTTTTTCAAAAGAGTACGTGACAATAGTCGATAGTGACTGATCTAATGTCACGTCAATAATTTCCCACACTCACTTTATTATTGTATTCCTCGACGTAGCTCCCCACAGCCAACCTAAACCTTTTGTCGGGCCGCACGCTCCAATTCATGCTGTACAGCGTCCATGGTGCCTCGTACTTGTAGATCTCCTTCCGCTTCGGCGGTAGGGAGGCCATTCTCGGTCTCTTGGGCAGCGAATTGCGCGTTTTTCCGCCCGTTTTCGAGCTCCTGTTTGTAAACAATGTGCCGCAATTGGGACAAAATGGCGACTTTCGAGAATAATGTCCCCGCCTGGTATCCGGCTATCGCAGCGGCATTTCGCTGCGTAGACTTTGGGAACCAGTGAAACATGAAAGTCAATGAGGGCGCTATATACATCACCCATTAATAATAGTTAACACTAAAAATTCCAAAGTGATTATACACTAAAAAATTCCGCTCTGCCTTTGAGAAAGGTCCTGCTAGGATCGAAACGTCAGGCCCACTAAATTTTAAGATTTATATTTTGGTAATTTTAGTCAGTAAGCAGTTTGCAACATTTTTGTATATCACTAAAAATTCCGGTTACATTATGTCACCCGGCACAACGACATGAAGAATATTCCACCAAAACACTTTGAGTAAACAACGCCTGAAGTTAAAGTAGCTTCACAATTCGATTACAAATCAATTTTCTTGTTTTTTATTTTCGGAAATTTTAAGTATTAGAGGATATTATATCTTGATATCATTTGAAAGCTAATGATATACTCTTTCACATCATTAGAAAACCTCAAAATCTCAAAAGTGGGGTTATTCCTCATTATGCTGTGCCGGGTCACATTTTTGTAGACATCGATTGCAGAATGATTATGAGTCAAATTCTCCGAGGTTAAGAGGGCGCCCTCTGTGCCCATTTCCAAAATCTGCCGAAGCATGAAAAACGCATGAAAAATCATCCTGAAAAGAATCAGTTTGCCGGCCAAAGTTCAACTTGTATTTCATCCTAAGCACCCATCATTTTGGAATACAAGTCAAATTCAAAGTACAAAATGTGACCCGGCACAGCATAATGAGAAATAACCCCCACTTTTTAGATTTTGAGATTTTCTAATGATGTGAAAGAGTATACCAATAGCTTTCAAATGATATCAAAATTACTTCCGTGTGAACTTTGTTGTAAATAGTACAACAGGACTTCGCTCGTTCACTTGGTACCAGACACAATATAGCAGCACCAGTCTAACTCCTCGAAAGCGGCCATTCAAAAAGGCAGGAACTTTACATTTTCATGAAAACAGTACACAAACACTTCCCCGAAATCTTCACATTATTATAGGTTGGGTAGGTCAGTTAGTCAGTAAGTCGGGTTGTTTGTTGGTTGGTCGATCTGTCGGTTGGTGGTGATTTGTCTGTCTGTCAGTTTCCTTACAGCACCGAGAGTATCCCAATTCAAAAGCCAGTGCATCTGCGTTCATCCACTGCCCACTTTCCTTGAATATTTTAAAAGATATCGATTCCTTCATTCACAACCCTTGCCGAGGAAATAACTGAAGTCGCTTTAATTATTAAAGATGATTTACAACTGCTGGGAATGATGTCCCGCCCTGGCGAGAAATTCACCCCGTTTTCCCTTCAGCAACTTCTCAAATTATTGAGAAGATCCGACGTCTCGATCCTAGCATAAACAAAGGGAGAGACAATAAATCAAGGTGCGAATCTAGTATAGATCTGCCAGGGTAGGATGGAATTCTGTCGACCATTATTTTTTTAGTTAGTAACTGGAAGAAATTCAATGAGGGTTTGCCCTGCTCGACGTGATAAACACTGAATGCTCAGTAGGCCAAACCCTCATTGAATTACATTCTCCTCCGACGCAAACATGTTATTTTCTATAACTGGAATTCGCAGTTTGCAACATAAGATAATTCTGCCTTTGAGAAAGGTCCTGCTAGGATCGAAAATATCAGGCCCTCTCATAGTTATGTGTAACAATCTGCATCTTTCAGGGCCTGACGTCACGGTTTTGCGAGCGGGACTTTTGGCCTTTGAGAAAGTTAAGGTCCTGCTAGGATCGAAACGTCAAAGGCCTTTGAGAAAGGTCCTGCTAGGATCGAAACTTCAAAGGCCTTTGAGAAAGGTCCCGCTAGGATCGAAACGTCAAAGGCCTTTGAGAAAGGTCCTGCTAGGATCGAAACTTCGAAGGCCTTTGAGAAAGGTCCTGCTAGGATAGAAACTTCAAAGGCCTTTGAGAAAGGTCCTGCTAGGATCGAATCTTCAAAGGCCTTTGAGAAAGGTCCTGCTAGGATCGAAACGTCAAAGGCCTTTGAGAAAGGTCCTGCTAGGATCGAAACTTCAAAGGCCTTTGAGAAAGGTCCTGCTAGGATCGAATCTTCAAAGGCCTTTGAGAAAGGTCCTGCTAGGATCGAAACTTCAAAGGCCTTTGAGAAAGGTCCTGCTAGGATTGAAACTTCAAAGGCCTTTGAGAAAGGTCCTGCTAGGATCGAAACATCAGGCCCTCTAAATTTTCAGATTTGCATTTTGGTAATTTAGTCAGTAAGCAGTTTGCAACATTTTTGTATAATTATCAATCTGCATTTTTCGGTAATTTCAGTATACGGCCCAATGGTAGAGAGCAAGCGTACAAGCAGAACTCCGATTTGTGGGAAAGAGTAAAATGAAAGTATTCCCCTGGGCGAATTTAGTCAGTCGCTCGTGATCGAGGATGAGCAATTCCAAAACAAGTTTCGCTCGAGTAATTTAGAGCGTAATAATTGTATTGTCAAACCATCAGTGAGTCATGCTTTCCGTCGTACTGGGTTGATGTTCCTTCGCCATATAAGCCACTCCCATACCGGGTACCTCCCTTGTAACCAGGGCTAGCATGACCAGAGTTTGCCACGGTGAAACACGGTGTAACATGAAAAACCATCCAACCAAAATCCCTTTGATGTCACCCTACCATCTTTATATACTAATTGTCCTTTGTTTCTCATCCGTGGCCTATTCACTCTCTTCCCCTAGTCCTTCGTGTACACGTATCTGTTTTGTCATTGTCACTCTGCTTTTGAGAAAGGTCCTGCTAGTAGGATCGAAACATCAGGCCCACTCAATTTTGAGACAACCAAAAATAATACATTAATTTTTACAGCCAGGCAACACACACTATGTCTTCACACACACAGAAACTTGTTTCTGAGTCAACAGTCCCACGCGGTTTAACTTTTAGCAAACCCAGCGGGTTCAACAAAAGCGTTCCCCCTCGGTACCTACCACGCCCTGTGGTGAGCCTTTCTACCCTCTCTCTCTCTCTCCCTCCCCCTCCTCCTCGACGTCACAATCAAACAATACTTTGAGTTAATCCCGATCCAACGACTCCATTGAATCCTCTTACCTCCCAAACACCCCTCTGCTCATAATCGACCCGGCCGCTGCCTTCTCAAACTGCGCCACCAGCCCCAACGCGCCATCCATTGCACCACTCACGCACTAAGCACTGCTGGGCGAAACCACTCGACCATTTTCAGGGGGTTTTCAGCTGAAAAGAATCGGAGAACGAAAGTATCCGACGTGGCGGTAAAGCGGTTGCACTGAGTATATCTTTGGTGGCATTGTAGCGTACACTCGATTGCCGCTGCTCGCGTTGGAAGTCAGGCATACCACAGCTAACCGGAGTTTTCAGTCCGTCGTCTGTCCTGTATCTTATCTTCCACTCGGTGAGTACCCAGCAAGTGAATAACTATCTCTGTCGTGCTGTTCTTGGTCTTGCTTGAGATGAGTTGATCCATGGTTGTCACGCAGTTCTTTCTGTCTTGATTGCTTGGTCTATATTGGCGGTTTGAAGCTACGAAGCTACCCCATTCAGTTACCCCATGGCTGCACGCATGCCTACCGTCGAGTGAATCGATATACACCGCGAACGAGATGAAAATACCCCGCGTCGTTTATCGCGTTCAAACTCGATAAAGGAGGAAGTACTCCTACTAAAAATACCTCTCACCCTCTGTCAGGAATTCCGGAGACATTGTTTTAATACCCTTGCCGTGAAAGGATGGGAAAAACCCCTAGATCCACAATAGACCAGCTATTATTATGTAGAGAAACGACACTGTCTGAAACAACCACTTGCCACAAAAAAATGGACTTGCAGTATTCCCCAAAATCATGATTTTTGTGTCGCGTTTTATTTTGACATTCAACTGAACGACGGTCGGTTGATAACAGGCACTGTGTACATGACTGTGGGGAAAACTGTAACTGTAAGTCAATTCTTGTTGGCGAGTGGTTGTGCTTTAGACTATGGTTGCTGTCCACATCACAATTGTTGTTTTAATTTGGGTTTAGGTTTTTTCCGCAGACTTTTTATAGGGATGGTATTCAACCAAAATCTTGCAGGAATTCCTAGCTTCACTCAGTGTGTGTTTAATTAACCATGTACTGTAGTATAAAAGTAATTAACTCTGGAATTTGTAAAATGTAAACTATCACTGTTGATAACTCGGTTACCACGGCTGTAGTTCGGTATTGGTATTTTTCGGTATTTTGGGGGTATTCGGTATTTTTTTGTAGTTCGTGAATTTGTGTTTGGTGGTTTCTCAAAAGGTTGTTACCTAACTCTGTATATAACTTAGGGAGGGTTTAATTGCGATGACACCATTGTATAAGGTCTATTTAGGAAAAGGCATGGTTCTGAAAAAGAACCTGAGTGATAAATAACTGAGTGAGAGAGTTGTGGCGAGCAATTGATAGTGTGAGAGTTATCACTCTGGTTTCTTTTCAGAACCATACCTCTTCCCAATACTATGGTGTCACCGCAAACCCTCCTTAAATGTCTCACCCACCATGCAAAGCTTTCAGATCAGAATTTCATTCTTATTTTGTCTAATTATGATGAGTATAATCAAAGGTCACCCTGCCTTTGACTTTGAGAAAGGTCCTGCTAGGATCGAAACGTCAGGCCCACCGAATTGTGAGATTCTGAGATTTGCATATTTTAGTCAGTAGGCCCATGTAGGACTCCTTATTCCTCCATGGAAGGCCTAACCAGTTTGCAACATTTTTGTAGGGTTACGAAAAGTGGACTCTAATTATGGTGAGGTATTCTTGTTTGCACGCCATCTTGTGTGTGTGTATCAATGCCAGTAATGTGTGTGCGTTTGCCACCGTCGTCGTCAATACCATCTTGTCTGAACTCCAGCCTTCGTCATTGTGAAAGCACGGCTCGCCTGTTGTTGCACAGTGAATGAGTGTCCAAGGGGCACTCCCTACTC
Source organism: Luidia sarsii (assembly GCA_949987565.1). NCBI lineage: Eukaryota > Metazoa > Echinodermata > Asteroidea > Paxillosida > Luidiidae > Luidia > Luidia sarsii. The sequence continues at coordinate 9,004,510 of OX465122.1, forward strand.
CGTCTGATGCGTGGGTAAATTCCCCCCACACTGTTGTATGAGGGATGTCGGTTGACTGAGCACTGTGTCCGAGAATAATATTCACTGGTTTCACTGTGTTAATGGAAGGTTTGCGGGGACACCATGTATGGTACATGTAGGTACGTGCGTGGAGGTACCTCCATGGTGGTACGTGTGTCTCTAAATAGAGCCGGTTGTATATAATATTATAGGCCTATAAATGGAAGTCCAGCGATCTCCCGACGACGGGCAGAGTACACACTGTACCCGGATCGTTGAGTTACTTGCTCTTTTTAGAACCACACTTCTCGGAAGAGAAGTGCTACATGGTGTCACCACAAACCTTCCACTTGGTATTTCCACCGTGCAAACCTTCAAGTCTTATCTGAGTTACCGGCTCTTTTCAGAGCCACACTCCTTCTTTCTTGAAAGAGAATTGCTACATGGTGTCACCGCAAACCTTCCACTTAGTATTCCCACCATGCCAAACCTTTAAGCATTCTCAGTGTATTTTCTGCATCTCATCTCAAGTCTAGGTTCGGGTCTCGAGAATCGATAATATTGAGTGGGGCGTGACTGTAATTGCCAAGGTCGCTTTCGCTATCAGTATTGACTCGCATACAAATGACAACACTGCACGCACAAGCACAATACTGTAGCTAGCCCCAAAAGGCCAAACTGAGTCACGGTTGGCGACGTTGGTATTCGCTCGTCGTGTACCAAAGGTCCGTCCAAAAACCGACCGTTATCAAACCGTTGATATCCGAAAACTACATGTATCACTGTGTTGGTGACAAGAATTAGACTAGTGCCGGTTATACATGCTTCTGACTGCCTGCTGTTAAAACTAATTTACACAAAAATACAAATTTAGAAATTAAGTGGGCCTGACGTTTCGATCCTTGCAGGACCTTTCTCAAAGGCAAATTGCTTTGCTGACTGAAAATGACCTAAATGTAAATCTCCAATAAACAGTAGAGTGCCTGACGTTTCTATACTTACAGGACCTTTCTCAAAGGCAAATTGCTTGCTGACTGAAAATGACCCAAATGTAAATCTCCAAAAAACAAGGAGAGGGCCTGACGTTTCGATCCTTGCAGGACCTTTCTCAAACCCAAAGGGGGATATCCAATACGATTATACGGCACTAATTACTCATTACTAATTTCCACGTAATGATGTCTCACGCTGAAATTGAAATTCGTCGTTCAGCGTCCCAAAGCCCACGGGCTTTGTCTCCTTTGTTGCTTGGCGTTAATCCCGTTCCCACCCTCGTAATCCGATCAAGATAATCCTGTCTTGTTTCGCTGGTGAAGTTTGCCAGCATAATTATTGTGACCCGGCACAACGACATGAGGAACATCCCACCAAAATACGTTGTGAGTAAACAACGCCTGAAGTTAGTATTTTCACAATTCGATTACAAATAAATTTTCATTTTTGGGAGGTATTTTCAGAAAATTTTAAGTATTAGTAATTTTGATATCATTTGAAAGCTAATTAATGGTATACTCTTTCACATCATTAGAAAATCTCAAAATCTCAAAAGTGGGGGTTATTCCTCATTTTGCTGTGCCGGGTCACAATTGCTTTCGACCTCATGGTCTCAGTCAGGGCTGTATGATTTCACATAGCCTTACGATGCATGGTCATGCAACGTACGTTAGTTGTGATAGGCCGTATGGTTTGTTGTGCATTGCTAATCGTCCTGCGATTGATTGTAAGTTGACTACGTACTTGCGATTGATCGTACGCAACGATTGGTTTGATCAAATCGTCTATCAAAGGTAACATTGGATGCGTACGAGGTTCACGGGAAAGCAAAGACGAAGAATTCCTGTCAGCCTGTTTCCCACCAAGGGCAGAGAATGTGTTGAATAATAACACTGATAGTGTTGTTACCAAAATCGAGATAGTGGAGGTTTGATACAGCGGTCCTAGTCTCCATTTCAAGCCTCCCAAAACGGTTCAAACAACCATTGGAACCAACAAGACCATAGCGATATAATGTCGAGGTCAGGGGGCCAGACAATTTTGTTTAGTCTCAACCGTACGCTCTGTACGGTCTGCACAGAGCCTCTGAATTTTGTTTTATCCTAGCGGGGCATTTTACCAAGGCAGAATTACCTCTCAGATGCAGATTATTGACCTCCCCCAGAGGCAGAATGACCTTTCCCAAAGGCAGAATGACCTTTCCCAAAGGCAGAATGACCTTTCCCAAAGGCAGAATGACCTTTCCCAAAGGCAAAATGACCTTTCTCAAAGGCAGAGTGACATTTCTCAAAGGCAGAATGACCTTTCTCAAAGGCAGAATGACCTTTCCCAAAGGCAGGATGACCTTTCTCAAAGGCAGAATGACCTCCCTCAGAGACAGAATGACCTTTCCCAAAGGCAGAATGACCTTTCCCAAAGGCAGGATGACCTTTCTCAAAGGCAGAATGACCTCCCTCAGAGGCAGAATGACCTTTCCCAAAGGCAGAATGACCTTTCTCAAATGCAGAGTGACTCTCAAAGGCAGAATGACCTTTCCCATACCCAGAGGCAAAATGACCTTTCTCAAAGTCATAATGACCTTTCTCAATGGCAGAATGACCTGAAATGTCGGACCCTCCTCCATTTTAGGAGAATTACTATTTTGTCACCCACGTTAGTGAGCAACATTGCAACACTGTTGTATAGCCTTTACTAATACAACATAATATAATACTTGGGTTGTTAAATAGTCCACAGCATTAGCACTGAAGTGAGAAATACCTGCTACCCCCATCACAAGTACAATGATTGTGCACATTACAGTGCTAGATACTAATGGATGTTGAGCGTAGTGGCAAACACGATCTGGATGTCGGTTTAAATTTCAGTCGAAAGCAATAACCATGAAATGAAAGAATCTGCTTGGTAGTTTTCTATTTTCAAACACTGTTGCATACTGGTATTGCATGCCATGACCTGTTACCCCAGCTATACACGTGGCGCAGCGAGTTCCAGTTGCACCGTAGCATGTGGTCTACTTCTAAGGACAATTAAGACCCTTTCAGACGACGCTGGGAAAAAACTCGCAAGGCTTGAGAAAATGTCTCACGCATGAGAAATCTTACAAAAGTGCCTTCGTGTGAAAGGTTACCAATGCTTGAGAGTGACAGACGTCCCTGGTGAACCCTTGAGAGATTTTGTAGGTCTGGACCTCCGGAGGATTTTCTCATAGGACCCTTGACAATCGATCGTGTGAAGGGAGGAACTGTTTATTGTACAACGTCCCATGATATACGCTAAATTCTCTCTCAAGTCTTGCGAGTTTTTTTCAGCGTCGTATGAAAAGGGCTTTAGAGTTTAGAGGACATGTCGTTTCGATCCAAGCGTGAGATTTGGCAATGGAAAACGGCTCGGAAGTCGACGAAGGAAAAGTGATATGATACAGATGACTGAAGGTCGACAAAAAGGAAAGCTTGATCGATTGGACGTGAAGTGGTCGGCAGACTTCGATGAGATCTAAGAGAAGGGCAAGCAGTAGGGAAGGGATCAAAGGAGGAAAGCTGGTAGACAGACCAGGGTGAGATCAAAGGGAAGGACAAGCAGTAGGGAAGGGATCAAAGGAGGAAAGCTGGTGGTAGACAGACCAGGCTGAGATCAAAGGGAAGGGCAAGCAATGGGAAGGTATCAAAGGAGGAAAGCTGGTGGTAGACAGACCAGGGTGAGATGAAAGGGTAGGGCAAGTAATGGGGAAGGTATCAAAGGAGGAAAGCTGGTAGACAGACCAGGGTGAGATCAAAGGGTAGGGCAAGCAATGGGAAGGTATCAAAGGAGGAAAGCTGGTGGTAGACAGACCAGGGTGAGATCAAAGGGAAGGGCAAGCAGTAGGGAAGGTATCAAAGGAGGAAAGCTGGTAGACAGACCAGGGTGAGATCAAAGGGAAGGGCAAGCAGTAGGGAAGGTATCAAAGGAGGAAAGCTGGTGGTAGACAGACCAGGGTGAGATCAAAGGGTAGGGCAAGCAATGGGGAATGTATCAAAGGAGGAAAGCTGGTGGTAGACAGACCAGGGTGAGATCAAAGGGTAGGGAAAGCAATGGGGAAGGTATCAAAGGAGGAAAGCTGGTGGTAGACAGACCAGGGTGAGATCAAAGGGTTGGGCAAGCAATGGGGAAGGTATCAAAGGAGGAAAGCTGGTGGTAGACAGACAAGGGTTCAATCAAAGGACAGCTTGACTCCACTTGTTGGACGGCATTCATAATTCAAGCTACAGTTTCTGCTGAACTGCTAGAATACCTAGACGAGGAAGTAATGTCAAACTGTCAATACCTCAGCAGCTGTTTAGAACGGTGCTCGCCTGACTTCAAACCCGTTGTTCACTCTGCGTGACCCTTCATACCGAGTCTTTCCCGTGCTGCTGTAAAAAGAAAAAAAAGTCCGTTGACCCGAGGAATATGAATATTCAACGCCGCAGCGAGAATACGCGCTTTCGTCACTGCGCGGTCAGTATTTTACAGGATGCATTAGCAAAACTGAAAATGTGTGAACTGTGAAGGGATATTCGACGGATATGCTGGAAATGACTTTGTTCTTACGGCCAGCCATAGTTTTGCCCACCGTGGTTGGCAAAAATAATCTGCAGTCGTGACGTAGCAAAAGACAGGTCTATTGCCTACTGTTACGTCATCACGTGAATTAATGCACTTGGAGTCGAATCTCTTGCCGTGCGCTGGTCCCCCGCGCTCCGATGACCGGTGTTTCTGGGTGACGCGCACCAGCGATGGAGCTACCAAACGCACAAGGAGCGTGCACACCACTAAACGAAGATCCAAAATGGCGGCTAGGCGCCTATTAGCGCAAAATGCATACCTTCATCTATCATAAACCAAAAAACGCCCTTGAAAATCAATCAGTTGACTGACCTATAATATACATTACACAATGAAACAATTATTAAATGATGCGTGGGTTCAATGAGTCAATAAATATTGAACCGATAACATCAATTTTCTGAGGGTCATAAATTTACCAGGTAATTCACCAAGAAACTGGGGCAAATCGCTGGTTTCTAGATGCCTGTGACATTATAACATAACTGACATAAATCATTAAATGCATGTATGACCATGGAGGAATAAGAAGCTCCATGGTATGACCTAAGCCCGAGCCTAAGCCTATAAATTATTTTGTAACTGCCTTACTTTTTAAGGTGATATACAAAAATGTTGCAAACTGCTTACTGACTAAAATTACCAAAATGTAAATCTAAAATTTTTGAAATTTTTGAAATTTTTGAAATTCTTGAAATTTTTGAAATTGAAATTGAAATTTTTGAAATTTTTGAAATTGTCGGAGGCACTATTGCGCTGCCCAAACATAAATAAAGTTTCCATCGCCGTGCATTCAACCGTCAACCATGGTTGCCGTCAACCATGGTTGACGGCAACCATGGTTGAACCCCAACCATGGTTAAACCATCAACCATAGAGGTTCAACCATGTACAGCAAACCGTCCAGTTGTAGCGCCGACATCACACGGCGAGTGCAGACTTAGGGTAAACATTGCACACCACCCACCTGTAACCAGTTCAGTCCACAGTTGAGTCATCAGCCCACGTTGGCTGTGACCTCTGACCTACGACCCCCCAGAGAACAAAAGATGTTAGCCGCTCCAACGTGAATGGCACAAGACGGGATTAGAAAGTGCCAAAGTTGTGTGCGTATGTAATGGCGGCGCCCTCACACGCTTGAACAAACACAATCTTATAAATGGTTCGTGGGGCAATCGTGGCCCTGTGTTGCGTAATGGCTGTGTTGCATGGACTGTGTAGGCGGTATTGTTGTAATAGCGTGTCTTCTTCAAATTGGGTGTGGCTATTTGGGCTCTGCAGTGTGTCACACTCATGGTCATACCCTCCCCCCACAATCTATTGTTACCCCAATACCTGTCTCGGTCTCAGCAGTGGGAAGGAAAGAGCCGGTAACTCAAGGTTTGCATGGTGGAAATACTAAGTGGAAGGTTTGCATGGTGGAAATACTAAGTGGAAGGGTTTGCGGTGACACCATGTAGCACTTCTCCTTTCGAGAAGGAGTGTGGCTCTGAGAAGAGCCGGTAACTCAGATAAGACTTGAAGGTTTTCATGGTGGAAATACTAAGTGGAAGGTTTGCGGTGACACCATGTATGTAGCACTTCTCCTTTCGAGAAGGAGTGTGGCTCTGAGAAGAGCCGGTAACTCAGATAAGACTTGAAGGTTTACACGGTGGAGATACTAAGTGGAAGATTTGCGGTGACACCATGTAGCACTTCTCCTTTCGAGAAGGAGTGTGGCTCTGAGAAGAGCCTGTAACTCAGATAAGACTTGAAGGTTTGCACGGTGGAAATACTAAGTGGAAGGTTTGCGGTGACACCATGTAACACTTCTCTTTCGAGAAGGAGTGTGGCTCTGAAAAGAGCCGGTAACTCAGATAAGACTTGAAGGTTTGCACGGTGGAAATACTAAGTGGAAGGTTTGCGGTGACACCATGTAACACTTCTCTTTCGAGAAGGAGTGTGGCTCTGAGAAGAGCCTGTAACTCAGATAAGACTTGAAGGTTTGCACGGTGGAAATACTAAGTGGAAGGTTTGCGGTGACACCATGTAGCACTTCTCCTTTCGAGAAGGAGTGTGGCTCTGAAAAGAGCCTGTAACTCAGATAAGATTTGAAGGTTTGCACGGTGGAAATACTAAGTGAAAGGTTTGCGGTGACACCATGTAGCACTTCTCCTTTCGAGAAGGAGTGTGGCTCTGAAAAGAGCCTGTAACTCAGATAAGACTTGAAGGTTTGCACGGTGGAAATACTAAGTGGAAGGGTTTGCGGTGACACCATGTACGAAGCACTTCTCCTTTCGATAAGGAGTGTGGCTCTGAGAAGTGCCGGTAGCTCAGATAAGACTTGAAGGTTTGCATGGTGGAAATACCAAGTGGAAGGTTTGGGTTACACCATGTAGCACTTCTCTTTCAAGAAGGAGTGTGGCTCTGAAAAGAGTCGGTAACTCAGATGATAAGACTTGAAGGTTTGCACGGTGGAAATACTAAGTGGAAGGTTTGCGGTGACACCACGTGACCACGTAGCACTTCTCTTTCAAGAAGCATGGCGCTGGAAAGAGCCGATTAGAAAGGAAAGATTATCCTCACCTAGGCTCTTCCACCAGGATTATTACCAATGAAATCCAGCAGTCACATGACGACGATTTTTCATCGCCATACTTCTTGAAAGTGAAGAGATGATATACATGGTGTCACCGCAAACCTTCCACTAAGCTTTTGTTTCCACCATGCAAACCTTCAAGTCCTAATTATCAGTGGGAAGACGGCAGACGCCATTGTTAAAACTGTTTTGTTAAACCATGGTTAAAATCAACAACTGTTTCTGCGTAGTCTTTGCCGAGTCGCAAAAATGACAGTGAGTCTTGGGCCAAACTGGGAGACATTATTGGCAGAATGGATCCATTAGAGTCTAGGAAATGGTGCTGAAAATTGCAAGAGGCAGGAATTTGGAGCCGCTGATGTGAAATTTACCGCTTGTTAAAGAGATATAGTGGGAGGGAGAAAGAGAACGAGAAAGGGTGAGAGAGAGAGGGGGAGGAGAGAGATATTGGGAGGAGGGAGAGAGAGTACGAAAGAGTGAGAGAGAGGGCGGGGGAAAGAGAGAGAAAACGAGAGAGGGTGAGAGAGAGAGAGGGAGGGGAGAGAGATAAATGGGGTAGGGAGGGAGAGAACGAGAAAGGGTCAGCGATATAATTTATTGAGAGGGAGAGAAAGAGAACGAGAGAGGGTGATAGAGAGAGAGGGAGGGGAGATAGATAAATGGGGAGGGAGAGAGAGAGAGAACGAGAAAGGGTGAGAGGGATATTGAGAGGGAGAGAGAGATAGAGAACGAGAGAGGGTGGTAGAGAGAGAGATGGATGGGAGAGATAAATGGGGAGGAAGAGAGAGAAGGAGAAAGGGTCAGACTGAGAGAGATATTAAGAGGGACAGAGAGAAAGACAACGATAGAGGATGAGAGAGAGAGAGTGGGAGGGGAGAGAGATTAACGGGGGAGGGAGAGAGAGAACGAGAAAGGGTGAGACTGAGAAAGATATTAAGAGCGACAGAGAGAAAGAGAACGAGAGAGGATGAGAGAGAGAGGGGAAGGGGAGAGAGATAAACGGGGGAGGGAGAGAGAGAACAAGAAAGGGTGAGACTGAGAGAGATATTAAGAGGGACAGAGAGAAAGAGAACGAGAGAGGGTGGGAGGGGAGAGAGATAAACGGGGGAGGGAGAGAGAGGGAGGGAGAGAAAGGGTGAAAGAGAGGAGTTGAACATTTATGAGGTTTACGGGGAGGTTCACTCAACGTTTCCACCAGTCCGCTTTGTTCATCTTCTGGGGGAAATGTCCATTGTTCCCTAATGGCGTTAATACCTGTGCACAGCGAGCCATGCATGTGAGTGGGCCTTAATAATGTGGACTTAACATACCCGTAGCTTGCTCGCAGTCTTGCGTAATCCTGCGTGCACACAATGGGGCGCGTCGGGTTAATTGTCCGCTCTGTGACGTGGTGAGAGAAAGCCGTTGTGGTCGGTTGCAAAGTGACGGGTACCAGTCGAAAACCATAATGAACGGTTTGGTAGATATGCATGCAGTACATGTAGGTAGGTAGGTTTGCGCACGTGTGGTCATGTACAATGCACTGTGTACTGTACATATTTATACACATTCACGTGTAAGCGTTCCAAGCAAGACCTTCTCCACCAATTATTGTGCTTTTCGCAACTGGTAAGTCTTCAACTATCACCCATAGCTTGTCGTTATTCATCTGTTTGACCTCCATAACACGTCTATCTTGAGATCTCAAAAGTTATTTGGAGGGCCTGACGTTTCGATCCTAGCAGGACCTTTCTCAATGTCGAAGGCAATGGCTTTGGGAAAGGTCCTGTAAGATCGAAAAACAGAAATGTTCACAGATTTACATGAAACTTATACAGTTTGAAGATGGTTATAGTAGAAACCTCGCACTGAAATAATTCTGCCTAAAATGTTGTATTTCTGGAGAAAAGAGTAAAAGAAATCGTTTACGTCTCACCGAGATCTAAACTATTTTTCGGAACAGTACGGCGTTGAATGCTGCATTTTCGCGAAACAAATGAAGCGGTTTTTCACGATTTTCTCGAGACTCGGTTGGCGGATTGAGCTGAAATTTTCACAGGTGTGCTATTTCATGCATATGTTGGATCAGACAACGTATGGATGCTATTCTTTGACCTCGGCCGATGTTGTGTAGGGGCTCATACGAGTTTTAAAGAAAACCGGACCCACGAGCCGAATGCGCCAATTGAAAAGATTCCTTACGCGGTTTGCTAATAATAATTTAGAATGACGCATTGCTTCTTAAGACGAACCTCAAACACAATCTAAAGGAGAGGATTAGGGGCTTTTGAAAGGGAGTTTCTTTAGGGGCGAGTGTGTGTTGAACGCAGGGTTCAACATGAAATTACAACTAGCAAACATTTCCCCATACCGGTGACCTTTGCCCTTCAAAACAAAAAACACCAGCAACTCAGTGCTATTGAAAAGAGCGCTGTTTATATTTGCACTGTCACGGTGCAATGCGAAACTCCCTCTACGATGCTGACCGATTGTTATTTGATACATGGTTGGGAATGTTTTTTAGCCCTGGGTTAACCGTGTGCGCCAAAGATGGACGCGGGTTACCAGCCAACAAATTATCACACGCTATAATACGCGTGTATTGATGGGTGTAACTGGTACTACGCATTCGGGGTTACCACGCAGGATGCTCTTTGGCCGTTATATGTGACCCGGCACAGCATAATGAGGAATAACCCTCACTTTTGAGATTTTGAGATTTTCTAATGATGTGAAAGAGTATACCATTAGCTTTCAAATGATATCAAATTTATTTCCGTGTGAACTTTGTTGTAAATAGTACAAGGGGACTTCGCTCGTTCATTTGGTACCAGACACAATATAGCAGCACCAGTCTAACTCCTCGAAAGCGGCCATTCCAAAAGGCAGGAACTTTACATTTTCATGAAAACAGTACACAAACACTCCCCCCGAAATCCTCGTTTTTTTCAACATTTAGAGACGGATTTCGGAAACATTAAAATATCCTCCAATACATTAACTTTCCGAAAATACACACAATTTTTTTTTTAATCGAATTGAGAAGATACTTTGACTTCAGGCGTTGTTTACTCGAAAAGTGTTTTGGTGGGATAATCCTCATGTCGCTGTGCCGGGTCACATAATTATTATTGTCACAGGCATCTACAGAAACAAGCGTTTGGCCCCAATTTCTTTATTAATAATCTGTGCTTATCAAGCCAACAAACCCTCATATTCGGGAAGATCGGAAAACATCGATTTCCACAATATTCCTTATAATTTACACAGTTTGTAGATGGTCATGATAGAATCCTCATGTTGAAATCTTACGGTCTGGGATGCTGTACTTCTGGAGAAATCTTCACTCAAACATCGACAAATAATTTATTCCTCGCGAGAAATAAACTATTTCTTACACTACAGAACGTTATTTTTTTAACCTGTTTCGACTTTCAATAGTCGAGAAGTCGAGTGCTTCAAAAAACGGACTGGAGAGGAGACTAACCCGTTCGGCAGGGGGAGGCGTTCAGCGTCAACTTTGGCATCGCGCTTACCGTCCGGGTTCAAGGGGGTGTACCCCAAAGGGTGCGTGGGAATGTCAGAAGAAGAAAAAAGAAACTATACATAGCGGGAATTCTTTCCTTCATTTTTTTTCATCGCTTCGTGGGTACTGGAGTTCGCTGGGCGATTGTTCTACCCGCCACGTGACGGTTAGGTGGCAGGGGGGGGGGGGGGTGAAAGAGACTGTGACGTAGCCGTGACCTCTGACCTCCAGACCTCCAGAACTGTGAGTTCACACGGTTCCCTACCATTGTGGGGTTCGGAGTGGCGTGCTGCCACAGCGCTGTTTGTACCCAATGACCGTTAACCAGCGCCCCTCGGTAACTAGGATTCGACGCTGGAAAAGACCTCCGCGATTTCGATCCCCACCGACCGCCTGTAGGTCGAACAATAGCTCCCGGGCGGGAGAAAGAAATACCTTTGCTCGGTCACAAATTCCTCCGTACTTTGGGACAATTATACGTGACCCCGTCCCTCATAACTTAAAAAAAATACACCAATACACAAGCGTTTTAAACCAGCCGAAGTATACAAGCTATTGCACAGTGTATAGGCCGATAAAGCAACTTCGTGGTGGAACGGGTTTTTGTTTTTTAGGTTTTTTTTTAGATTTTGTTTTGGGGGGAATTCGCCCAAAATAAGCCTAGAAATTGTCAGGCAAGTGGAATGGGGTGGCATAGAATAAGCTCTAATTGAGCAAAGCATTAACAAAGGGTGAACAGCCATGTCCCAGTTGCGAGACGAGACGAGAGAGAGGGAGAGGGAGGGAAGGAAGGGAGAGATTGGGGGGGATACAGGGAGAGAGACACTGGGACATAGTCACAGACGGTAGAAGTAGGCCGAGGGAGACAAGGGAGAGAGAGGGAGAAAGGGAGGAAGAGAGAGGGGGACAGAGGGAAAGAGAAAGGGAGAGGCAGAGAGACTGAAAGAGACAGGGGAAGAGGGAGAGAGGCAGAGACTGAAAGAGACAGGGGAAGAGGTGGAGAGAGAGAGACATGGGAGAGAGGTTGAGGGAGAGAGAAAGAGGGGAGGGAGAGAGATGTGGGGAGTGAGGCAGAGAGAGGGGAAGAGAGAGACATGGGGAAAGAGGTGGAGGGAGAGAAAAGGGGGCTATGAGAGAGAGAGAGAGAGAGAGAGAGGGGGGTGTGCAGGCAGAGAGAGGGAGAAAGAGGGAAATAGAGGGGAGAGAAAGGGGGAGACCGAGGGAAAGAGAGGGGAGGGAGAGAGGGGGCGATGCATACCTCGTCGGCACCCTACCATGCATCTAGACTTTGCATATCAAAGAGCCCTTTCAAAGTTGTTTTTCCTAGCTCCCAGAATAATATGAATAACGAACTTCTCGGCGTTACCCCCCCCCCCTCTCTCTCTCTCTCCCTCTCTCTCTCTCTGTTGTGCAGTGATCCACGAAGCTAAATGCCTACGCGGTTGCTCACAAACCCTGAATGTACATTGTGTATAGGTGCTTCGTCTGTCGATCCCCCACCCCACTAGAATTATAAGTCGACCTTGTACAGAATCGTTATCGAGAAAAAGAAACGAGGAAAAGGGATCCATTTTTTGGGGGGGGAGAGTAGATTTGCGAGAATTTCTATATTCATGAGCAAATTTGTGATGTCATCCCAGGATCATGCAACAGAAACCCCAGCAAAAGTTTCTGAGAATTTCGGCTTTTTCCCTTCAGACCTACAGCCTATAGGCTATCCCTAAACCTGTTGATCTGCTGCCAAAGTGTATCATGCTTATTCCTAATTATTTAGTGAATGAGTTTTTCATCAAACTTAACCCAGGGGGATTGAGTTGCAGTTTCGGAAAGGTTAATGTTTTTTCCTACGGTTTATAAGGTGTGCGTCCCTGACATGACCTTACAGTAGCGCCCTCATTTTTATGAGGATATTTTCAAAGTTAAAAAAATGAGCAATTATTTCTGACTCTACTAAGAAAAAGAAGTTTGCCAATACAATGTTTGTACACTTCAGATCCCTATATGATAGCAGAAAATGAGCTTGGCTCGTACTCGTAGTCGGGTACTCGTGCTCGGTAATCGGGTACTCGTAGTCGGGCACTCGTGCTCGTAGTCGGGCACTCGTGCTCGTAGTCGGGCACTCGTGCTCGGTAGTCGGGTACTCGTGCTCGTAGTCGGGTATTCGTAGCCGGGTATTCACACTCGTAGTCGGGTATTCGTACTCGTAGTCGGGTATTCGTACTCGTAGTCGGGTTTTCGTACTCGTAGTCGGGTATTCGTAGTCGGGTACTCGTAGTCGGATACTCGTACTCGTAGTCGGGTACTCGTACTCGTAGTCGACTACTCGTACTTGTACTGGAGTACCCATAGTGTGATATTTATTGTAGAGACCCCGGTACGGTATGCTCTCCCGCCAAAACCATTTTAATACTGCTTTGGCTTGCTCAAATTTGTATAATTGAAAGCGCTCTTCCGTCTCCGTTCTCCCCCCTCCTCCCCCTTCCACAGAGGTAACCACGACCGCACCTTGGCTCCACCATGCAGCTAGCCACCAAGAAATGCCTGCTGTCTTACAGCGGCGCCATCATGTTCGCCTTTGGCTTCGCTCTCATACTGGAGGGCAACTACTACTTCTCCAACCCCGAGAGGGCGCTGTTCGGCGGCAATGTGACCGTCCATCCCATCGTGCGAGCCGTGCCCCACTGGTGTGGCATCCTGGTAAGAGAATCCTCCTACCCAAAACCCTTCCTTCTTTCCTCTCCTCCCTCCCTTCCTTTCCTCCTTTTCCCCCTTTCCCCCTTTTCCTACTTTGCCCTTTCCCCCATTTTTCCTATTTTCCCATTTCCCCCTTTCCCCCATTTTTCTTATCTCCCCCTTTTTCCTATTTTCCTCATTTTCCCATTTTCCCCTTTTCCCATTTTTCAAATTTTCCAAATTTCCCCTTTCCCCCTATTTTTCCTATTTTCCCATGTTCCCATTTTCCCCTTTTCCCAATTTTTCCCATTTCCCCCATTTTTCCCATTTTCCCAATTTTTCCCATTTTTCCCATTTTCCCATTTTCCTCATTTTTCCTATTTCCCCATTTTCCCTATTTTCCCCATTTTTCCCAATTTTCCCATTTTCCTTTTTTCTCTTTCCTTTTTTCTTTTCCTCATTCTCTTTCCTTTGCTCCCGTTTTATTACCAGTTGCATTTAAATCTTTGCATCTCTTTTCAATAATTTAAAAAAAAACACAGCTCATCTTGCTTGGAGCACGAAACTTCACCTTCGGCCTGGCCCAGTGGAAATACGGCATGAACTGCTGCGGGGTGAGTGACGAGGCTTCGATATACACACGGGTCTATGGAAGGCTTGGAAGCCTCTACCTTGACTGGCTGCTGCCAATTCCCATTGACTTGTGCATTATACCAAGCCTGTATTTCTAGAAGATTGGGACACGGCTTCAAATTACACATGACTCTATGGAAGCCACTACCTTTAATGGCTGCTGTCATTTCCCATTGACTTGTGCATTATACCAAGCCTGTATTTCTAGAAGATTGGGACACGGCTTCAAATTACACACGAGTCTATGGAAGCCGCTACCTTTAATGGCTGCAGCCATTTCCCATTGAGTTGTACATTATAGCAAGCCTGTATTTCTCTCCCCCTCCTCTCTCCACCATCTCTCCCCCTTCATTTCTCTTCCCTCTCTCCATCATCTCTCTCCCTGCCCCCCTCCTCTCTCTCTCTCTCTCCCCCCTCTCTCTCCCCCTCTCTCTCCCTTCTCTCTCCCTTCTCTCTCCATCATCTCTCTCTCTCTCTCTCCCCCTCTCTCTCCCTCTCTCTCTCTCCCTCTCCCTCTCCATCCCCCCTCCTCTCTGTCTGCACCTGTAGGGCGGTGCCTGTGAGGTGGTCTTCGTCAATCTGGTCTCCCTCCTGGTCTCTCTGGCGGCGGCCGGCCTGCCCGTCTACGGCTCCTGGAACTTCCTGAACAACGTGGACGCCAGCAGTGTGGGCGCGTACGCCGAGTTGGTCTATCTGGTCAGCATCTTCTTCATGGGTCTGGTGTCGGCCATCCTCTCCCTCCTGTCCATGTGTGCCGGTTGTCTGCCCATCGACGGATCATCAGAAGAGGTAGGATTCTGGGTCCACTCATTTTCTCTTTTCTCCACTGATCCCCCCCCCAAAAAAAAAAAAAAAAAAAAAAAAATGAATAAAAAAAAAAATTAATTTAATTAATTTTTTAATTTAATTTAATTAATGTTTAAATTAAAAAAACGTAACAAAATTAATAAAAAAAAAATGTTTTTTATTTTTGAAAATTATTAAAAAAAGTGCTTGTGCATTCTGTTCATCCACTTGGGTGTAGCATAGCTAGCCTGTATTTCTAGAAGTTTGGGACACGGCTTCAAATTACACACGAGTCTATGGAAGCCACTACCTTTAATGGCTGCTATCATTTCCCATTGACTTGTGCATTGTACCAAGCCTGTATTTCTAGAAGTTTGGGACACGGCTTCAAATTACACACGAGTCTATGGAAGCCACTACCTTTAATGGCTGCTATCATTTCCCATTGACTTGTGCATTATAGCAAGCCCGTATTTCTAGAAGATTGGGACACGGCTTCAAATTACACACAACTCTATGGAAGCCACTAATGTTAATGGCTACTCCCATTTCCCATTGACTTGTGCATTATACCAAGCCGGTATTTCTAAAAGTTTGGGACATGGCTTCAAATTACACACAAGTCTATGGAAGCCGCTACCTTTAATGGCTGCCTCCATAGCTCCATTTCCCGTTGACACAATAATTGACTGCGGGTTCGCTGGTTCGAATCCTGCCCGAGCTGCCTGGAGTGTTTTTGAGTTGTTACGTAACTGGTTTGTTGGTTGGTTGATTTGCAGGTTTGTGTCTGTCTGTCCGTCTGCCTCTCTGTCTGTTCGATCTGCCTTTCTGTTTGCCTCTTCTGCTGGCTTGTCTCACTCTTTGTTTATCTGTTGCCAAGCAAAGGAGAACAAAACTGACAGGGAACTTTTTGAACGAATTGAAAAAGAAAACTTTGACTGGACCGGGACTTGAACCCTAGACCTTTTGACTAACGTACCAGTGCTCTTACCACCTGAGCTATCCAGCCCTTAGATGGTGGCCTTCCCAAATAGTCAACTAGTCTTTGCCGGGGTGGGGGCGCCAGTCAGAAGCAATTCAACCATTAACTGCCGTATATCTCCAGGGATCACAGCCCCTGAGCTATCCAGCCCTTAGATGGTGGCCTTCCCTAATAGTCAACTAGTCTTTGCCAGGGCGTTGGGGCGCCAGTCAGAGTGCCAGTAAAGACCAGTTGACTATTAGGGAAGGCCACCATCTAAGGGCTGGATAGCTCAGATGGTAAGAGCACTGGTGTGCCAAAGACTAGTTGACTATTTGGGAAGGCCACCATCTAAGGGCTGGATAGCTCAGATGGTAAGAGCACTGGTGTGCCAAAGACCAGTTGACTATTAGGGAAGGCCACCATCTAAGGGCTGGATAGCTCAGATGGTAAGAGCACTGGTGTGCCAAAGACTAGTTGACTATTTGGGAAGGCCACCATCTAAGGGCTGGATAGCTCAGATGGTAAGAGCACTGGTGTGCCAAAGACTAGTTGACTATTTGGGAAGGCCACCATCTAAGGGCTGGATAGCTCAGATGGTAAGAGCGCTGGTGTGCCAAAGACTAGTTGACTATTTGGGAAGGCCACCATCTAAGGGCTGGATAGCTCGCATGGTAAGAGCAATGGTACGCACAACCAGAGGTCTCGAATTCGAATCCCGGTCCAGTCCAAATTTTCGTTGCCATTTTGTTTCAATTTGTTTGTTTATCTGTTATCAAACTTGCCCTAAGACAATAATGTTTACTGGAGTGGATGCTGATCGTAGCAAACGCAGTATATTTCAGCTAATTTCAAGTAACTACCACCAGAAGTCTTCTCCATTTCAAATCTCTGTTTGGCCCAAGCTTTTAAGAAACGCATCACAAAATACATCTTTCTTCAAGTCATGTGCTGCCATCTTTGTTTATTTTTTTGTGCTTTCATTTCGAA